>RJWM01008697.1:0-71728 GCA_004363535.1 Dasyprocta punctata
GTTCCCAAGGGCCTGTCAGTATTCTGTTCACAGTATCTTCTCTTCCACTGCAGGTCAGTTCCTAACTCCCCACAAATGACCAGAATAATGCCCATCTTCCCACATCGCGCTCATCTCTCCCAGAGTCCCAACACAGGACAGCTCCACTCTGCAGGCTGTGGTTTGCTGCTCCTTGGTGCAGGTGTCAGCAAAAAGCCAGGAAATGATTGACCAGTGGCAGACCTTGTGCTTTCTCTTTGTGGATTTGTGTAGGAGCTGAGGGACACCTAAAACACACGTGAATTATCCAGACCTACAGATGCTAATTTGTCACTGAGTCCATGAAGTCCAGAACTGCTATCAGAGCCAGTTCTACAAGGAACATCACCCAGTTTTTTTCTTCATTATTACTGCCCACATTACCACCATTGTTAGCATCCATATCCTTTGTCAAATGTGGAACCACATGAGTTATTTTCCTTGGAGCTAGAGAAGAGGGAAAAGAAATTTAAGCTTAAGATCCATTACATAGATATATATTTTTCCTAAACATTTTCTTGGGAAAAATCCCAACTATTGTGTGTGTGTGTGTATATATATAAACATATATATATATAATATATATGTGTATATATAAACATATATATTATATATATGTTTATATATATTATATATGTGTGTATATATATTATATATGTATATATACATATGTATATATATGTATATATATATATATATATATATATATATATATATATATATAAAATGACTATTGCCCTGGGAATTCAGTGATGACAAGACCCAGTCCCCCAGTAATGACCATGGTGGGATTATTCACATTAGCCCAAAGACACTTTCCAGAAGAATTACAATTGGCCAATAAACACATGAAAAAATGTTAAGCATCTCTGGCCATTAGAGAAATGCAAATTAAAACAACACTAAAATTCATTTTTACACCACAAAGAATAGCAGTTGTCAAGAAATAAAATGATAAAATAATAATAGCCAAGCATGGTAATGCATGCCTGTAATCCCAGCACTCAGGAGGCTGGGCTACATAGTGAGTTCTGGACCAGGCTGAACTGCATTGTGAGACCTTGTCTCAAAAATTAATTAATTAATTAATTAATGAAAACTGCCAGCATAGCTATGGTGAAAGAGAGGTGCTTCTACATTGTTGGTGGGAATCCAAACTAGTACAACCATTATGGAAACCAGTATGGAGATTTTAAAAAAATCTAAAAATAAAAAGTTCTTTTGACCCTATTCCCCTTCTAGATATCTTCCCCAAAGAGCTAAAGACATCATAGTATAGTGATATACGCACACCAATTCTTATAGCAGCAAAATTCATAACATCTAAATCTCAAAAGCACCCTGTTTGTCTGTCCCTCAACTGATGAATGGATAAAGAAAATGCTGTATCTATATATAATGAAGTAATACTCAGATGCAAAGAAGGATAAATTTGAAATATTTGTGGGAAAGTAGACACACCTTGAAAACAATGTTAAGTGAAATAAATGGCACAATCTTAAACAACCCCCCAAATACCCCAAAGATGAAACAAGCCTAATGTTCATCAACAAAGGAATAAACATTATGTGGCCAGCATGCACGACTGCCACTCTCAGCCATCAAAAGGGGTGAAATACTGATACACATTACAACACGGAAGAACTTGGAAAAAAACCAATCACAAAAAGTCACAATTATGATTTAGACCTAAAATGTTCCCCAAAAGCCCCATAAGGTCAGAAGTGGAGCTTTTAGAAGGTAATTGAATCAGTGGGAAGTTAGACTTATCAGTGGATCGATCTATTGGTAAATTCATAGCTGAATGTGCTGTTAGCTATTTACAGTTGAATGGTCAGAAGACATGGGGCATGACCTTGGAACCCTCTTCCTTTTTCTCTCTCTACTTCCTGGCCACCATGGAGTGAACAATTTTCCTCTGCCATGCTTTTGTACCACGCGATTCCTGCCTTGGTGCCAGCCTACTGTGGGCTAAAAGCTTTGATGCAGTGAGCCAAAATAAACCTCTTTCCTTTAAGTTGCATGTGTCAGGTATGTAGTCCTAGTGAAGGGAAAGTAACTAATAGAGTGATATATTTTATGATTCCTTTTCTATAAAATATCTGGAGTCAATAAATCTACAGAGACAGTTTGCAGGGGTGAGGTCAGGGGCAGAAAAACTGATTCATTCACAAGTACAAAATTACCATTGAGTGATAACATTTCAGAACTAGATAGAGGTGGTGGTGGGCCAGCAAATGAAGTACAAAATGCCCCTGAACTGTACACTTTTGAATAGTTAATTTTTTGTTATAAATTTTACCCAAATAAAAAGCTTTCCTTTTTTTTCCAAAAAAACAAACAAACAAACAAACAAACAAAAAAACCTAGTTTATATTTTTCACTCTTCTTTCTTTCCAAAGTTTCATATGTAAAGTTTTATAATGTTGTGGGTAGAGAGACCACAGCCCAGTGATGGAGCTTGCTATGGTTTGTGTCTTGATATCCCCCCAAAACTTTATGTGATCATAGGGCTTTTTCCAAGGTAGCTGAATCTAGAGTTTGTGATTGATTCACAGTTCAAAGCTAGATTAAGGGTGCTGGTATTAAGGGTGGGTGATTGCTGGGATCAGTCCATTGATTGGATTTGCACTGCCCTAATCCCAGCAGTCTGGATAAGATAAAAGAAACAGAAAGCGATTTCTCCCTTCCCTGGTTTGCTTTTACTGTCTTTTGCTGCCATGAACTATTTCTTCTCTGGGATTCCCCTCTGCCAAGCCACACTGTCTTGGAGCCAACCAATTATGGACTGAAAACTCTACAAACTGTGAGCCAAATAAATCTGTCCTTCTTTAACTTGTGGGTGTTGGGTATTTTTTCTCAGCAACAAGAAAAGTAACTAAGAGGTGGTGACTGATACCAGCCAACACTTCACAGTGAACAGGATGTGGAAGCTACTCATGGGTAGCAGCTAGAATTGAACAGCAGAGAACTGAAGCACTGTGTTGGGAACACTTTATGGCCTCAGCCTCTGATTAGCAGATTTTCTCTTTTCTTTTTTTCCTTTTTTCTCCTCTCTTCTCTTTCCTTCCCTTCCCTTCCCTTCCCTTTCTTTCCCCCTTCCCCTCCCCTCCCTCTTTCTCTTTCTTTCTTTCTTTCTTTCTTTCTTTCTTTCTTTCTTTCTTTCTTTCTTTCTTTCTTTCTTTCTTTCTTTCTTTCTTTTCTTCCTGTATCATTATTTGGTAGCTGGCAGGCAAGTAGATGGCAGAAGAAAAAGAAAAATGAATGAGACACAAACACCACACCCTCTCCAGCCCACCTTCTGTCAGTTTATGTTCTATTAGGGAGAGAGACCTGTTCATGGACGACTGGAACATGAGGTAGCATAACAGAAGCCATCTGATTAGCAGAGGTCGCATTAACTTTGAGCAGGCTGTTCTTGCTAGAAGAGACTTATCTCTATCCCAGGGGGGAAAATCACTGTCTACCTGCAGCAGAGCCAAGCCTCCACGAATCTTCGTCCCCAAAGGTTCTTTATTTGATCCCAAGAGTACAGGAGACCAATTAGGCAAATGGCAAATTATTTCCCAGTTGGATCCTTAACCTACTGAGGATGAAGAATGTGCCCAAAATGCTGGCCGATTCCAATCACTTCTTACTTTTCTCTCCCCGGGAGTTGCCCACCCAGTTTCCATCTTCTCTGGGGTTATGTGTTGGGAGGGGAACAGAGATCTTTTCTCTTGGGTCCTATTCAGCATGGGAGCAGAAGCTTGGTACTGCACCTAGTTTATATAGCAGTCCTTCGTTAATATACAGATGATTATCAGCCCTTTTTTGCAGATGAAACCCAGAAAGGTTAAATGATTTGCCCAAATTCCACAGTCAGTAAGGATGGAGTCAGCATTTAAGCTGAGACCTTGACAGAGAGCTCAGTCACTGCACAGCCTCCCTAGGTGGCTAAGGGTCAATGCTATGGTGCATAAATCTCAATTAAAGCAAGCCCTCCAAATGGACACATGCAAGTAAAAATTTGAGGTCAAGCTGAAAATGTTAAGGACGAGTAGTTTAAAAAGTCTCACACAGCAAGGACCTTGCCCAACCTTGGATGACGGAGGCTTGGAAGCTCACTCTTCTGCCTGCAGTAAGGCCCAACCACTTAGAGCCAACATCAGGGCCAAGTTCAGTGGACCAGAAGCTGCCTGGCAGGGGCAAGTGAGGAGGAATAATTTCAACCCACAGAGATGCCAAGTCTTTTTCTTCAATATCAGGCCAGTATTTAAAACTCAGGAGACTTCACATAAAGTACAGTTTTCTTCCTTCTTCTGAGAAGCCACCCCAGGTCTGTGTTCCTGATTGGGTCCCATCCTCACAGTGGGACCTGCCTGACTCCTGAGGCATCTGTGCCCTTGACCGCTGCCCAAAGCAGGGTCCTCAGTGCACAGCTGAGGCCTGGGAGGTGTTGGATGAAGAAGGAGCGGATCGTACGCAGTCTCAAGTTACACTCTGTGATGAAAAGGCCAGAATTGGCATTTTAAAAATTCATCATCTTCTAATAATAAAAGTCTGCATTTACAGGGAGCTGTGTTTCCAAGAGCGCATGAGAGATGTTTGTGCAAATATCCTTCTGGAATGCTCACAGTTGAGGCTCTGGGAAGGGAGAAGGTGACTTGGACTGAGGTCTCCACAGTGAAAGAAAGAGGCATAAAGGAAAGTAGTAGCCTGCCTGCCCCAGGCGGGGGACCCAGTAGCTGAGCACTGTGACATGAGTTACAAGGACAGGGCACTGTGAGAGGCACAAGGACAATACAGACTTTGCTTGTTGGAGCACTGGCTCAATTCTTTATTCCTTGGAGGAAACTGGGCTGCAGAGACCCAGAAGGACGAATGGCCCTTGATCCCTTCCTGTGTGGCCAGGCTGGGGATCTGGCTTTTGCAGCTCTTGCAGCTCTGAGCTTGGGTACATCTTTGTCCTTCTGCAATGTGCCCGGCACCCATGACCATACTCGCCCTGCTGGCCTTTGCCCAGAAACTACCTGCTCTGGAAATCAATCATGGTCTTGTTTGGTGAGTCTTTCCCTGTCCCCACTGGGCTATTCCCTCGCAGAGAACTGAGCATTCTTACCAGGGTCATCTCTATTTACCTGGGGCCACCTTTCCGGGTGGAGGAGTTTCAGCCAGAATAACAATTCTGGCTGTTTTGCTCTCACCAGCTCCTTCTCTGCAGAGTGGTTACTGCCGTATCTAACCGAGGAGCTCTGATGAAGGGCCCCGTATGCTGGGCTCTGGCTTCAAATCTGGCTGCCTGTGAAGGAGACAGCAGGTGCCCCACTGCTCAGCCCCCAGCAAGCTCCCTCGGGGCAGCCTCAGCAGCTCTACAGTAATGGATTGGGCAGGTCTGTGAGGTAATAGGCTGAGGATCTGATAACCTTCAATATAGCTTTTACCAATAATCAAGCTCAATATTTTCATCTACATACAACAGACTCCCCAGTGTTTCTCTCCAGTGGTTTTGCTACTAATGGATGGAGAGAGAACTGTAGTTTATTTCTTCTATAAGACCTTATTAGATCTCTTGATTATTTCTATCCTCATATTAGCACAGTCCTGGTACACAGTAGGTACTTCCTGTCTGTTGAATAATGAGAGATTCTAAAGTTGGAAGCCCTGCTTTCCTTTCCCACTGTTGGCAAAGTGCAAAGCACCCCATTCATTACCACGCAACACTGGGAAACTGAGCTTTCTGGGCAGGTGTAGGGTGGGTAGGGCCAGGGGAAATCCCATTTTTTGTTTGTTTTTTATTTTGTTTTTGTGGTGCTGGGAATTGAACTCAAGGCCTTGTACATTCAAGGCAAGAACTCTACCACTGAGCTACCTCCCCAGCCGGGAAGCCCCATTTTTGACTGACTGAGAATCTCTCTGTGACAAGAACTGTGAAATGGAGCTATTCTAGCTTTCAAGGCCAGGGCAAAGACCTCTGAGCATCTTTCTATGGATAATAGAATACTCTGTGAATTTGAACTTTAATTCTTATTTCAGAGATGGGAGTAACTGTTCAGATTTTTATTTAAACAGCACTTATCTGTCTAAACAAAAAGCAGTGAATACTAAACACAAGGCTAGGACACTTCCAAAAGGAAGGCTCCTCCTTCTCATTTATATCTTCAGAATTGGGAAAAGACCAGGGGAAGAATCTTTTCCCCTCCCTGGCTGCAGAAGATGAGAGACCCCAAGCAGATGTCATTTGAGGGCTGGAACTGAGGTGTAAATTTTTGCTGCCCACACAGAGGTGATAATTGGGGCTGTACAACTCAACACAAGCTCCAGGGGATGATGAAGTGAAAAGATTGTTTGTTTGTTTGTTTGTTTTTGGTACCACGGATTGAACTCACAACTTTGCACCTGTCAGGCAGGCGATTAGGCCACTGAGCTAAATCCCCGGCGAAAAGATGTTTTTAAAAGCATAAAACTGAAAATAATAAAGGGAACATCAGAAATACTGTAATATATCCCCCCATGGGGAAGAGGAGCAGAACATGGAAATTTTCCCAAGAAAGAAAATAACAAATTAGCTATCAGTTAACAGAACAAATATCCCATAATAATTGCTTGTATCTGTTGTTTTGGTGCTGAAGCAGGATTAACTTCTCAACTTAAATCTTCCAAGTCACACAAAGAATATTTTTCTCCCCGGTCCACTTTTCCTCCTGTGTGCTGTGAGGCGACGGTGGAGGAGGGAGGGCTCCTCGGGGTCAGGCATGGCTGAGCTTCCTGTCGGTTGTGAGGCCGCAAGGGTCACTGGAGCAGAGGAGCTGGGTCTGCTCAGTAAAAACGGTCCACAAAGACAGGGGTCCTACTGAGCAAGTCAGGGCCCCTTTAGGGCCTCGCATCCCACACTTTCCATTACAACTCCAGGGTACTCAGAGGTAGGGCTGCTACCAAATGGGTGCCCAGTTTGAACATTGGCTTGCCTAGGGCCCAGCATTGACATTGGGCAAGTGCCTCAGTTTTCTCATTTGTAAAATGAGGATAATAGTGTCTATTATCTCTGAAATTGTGGTGATAATTGAATAAACTAATAATGCATGCACAACCTAAGAACTTTGCATCAGATTGTGAATCTAGAAATTTCAACCTTTCACCCTTGTCAAAGACTTTTACATCCCTTTAGAAGGGAAAATTTGGCAGTCCTAATCATTGAGACGATAGAGTAAATTGCTTTCCAGTGCTCTAGCTGTTCCAGGAGGGAAGGCCCTGCTGAAGGGCCACGGGGTGGTGGTGTTGGTGGTGGGGGTTATGGAAAATGATACCATGATATGATTGTAATAGTCAAAGCTGTTTCCATTAACTAAACTGTTTTCTGTTGCAGGCATGAATTAATCCTCTCTACAATCTCCTGAGATAGATACTATTATCATTCTCCTTTCACACATAAGGAAACTGAGGCTCAAAGAAGTTATGTGACTCATCATATATGAGATATCTAACTAGATAAAGGCATGCGGCCTGCCTTTGTCTCTCTCTGTCCTCCCCCTGCCCTACTGCATTGCCAGCTGGACTGAGGGGAGGGTGTAGTGGACAGGCAGAGGAGCCTATGGAGGGGTCCAGGACCTCTGAGCTTGGTCCTGACTCACATCCTCTTGCTGGGACTATGATTTTGGGCAAATGGTAGAACTACTCTCTGTGAGTCCCATCTGTAAAATAAAGATATGATGCTGACTGCCTTGCAGGGCTGTCATGAGGATTAAGTGGGGTAATTATGGGATGAGCTTATGAGGGTCCCCAGCATGTATTAAGTATTCAATAGATGTTGGTTTTTAAGACCACTGTGGGATTCATCCTCTCAACCAGAACATTCCTGAAGGGAGAAAGAGAGAGAGAAAAAACTGAAGGGAGGGGGAGGAAGGAGGAAGGAGGAAGAGGGCAACAGCCTCCTGTAATCATTAGCCCCTAGTAATCAGACCTTAATAACTCCCTTACAGAGATATACAGGGCAATTGCTTGACTCCACTAACAGAAATAACTAGTTCCTGTGGTCACCAAGCTGGGTGGCTAACCATAGCTCCCCAGGTGATAAACAGTAGGAGACAACAAGCACAGAGTTTGCTAGGTAAAAACATCAGCCACCTCGGGGGCATTACTTGCAATGAACCCCAGAAAGTACTCTGTCTTAAACATAAACCAAACAATGTCTTTGGATGTTTTTTCCTTTCAAATATCCAAGACCAAACCTCAGACGTCATTATAAAGGAGGACACAAGACAGACTATAAGTTGAAAATACAGGAAAGACCAAATGAACTAAGGCATCCTAATAAGGTTCTAATAAGGCACTGAGACTGTAGCTCGGTTCAGAAGACTGGTCTCTGACTTCAGCTGCTGATTCAGTAATTAACTCTCTTTCCCTCTCTATACCTTGTGTGTATTTTCAGTTTTTGTCACTTGTCTTAGTCTGCACTGTTATAATGAAATACCACTCACGGGGCAAATGATAAACAACAGAAATGCATTAATGCTCACAGTTCTGGAGCCTGGGCATTGGCAGACTCAGTGTCCCTCAGGTGGAGCCTTGTAGGTCTCCTCTCTTGAGGGAACGGAGTAACAGGCTCTCTCTAACCTCCTTTGTAAGGCACTGACCCACTCCCAAAGGTCTCACCTCTTAAAACCAACACAGTGGAAATTGGATTTCAGTTTAGGAATTTCTAAGAAACACAAATATTCAGACAATAACACTGACAAATCAGGGGTTCTGTGCAGTTAGTTCATCCCTCCTACCCACCCCCCCGGGTGTCAGATCCTGGTCATCTAGGGAAATTAGCTGCCACATCATCTAGTCACTAGGTTCCTTTTGCTACTCTGGGGGCGTGGGGTGGGCAACAGAATGCCTTGCTTCCTCCTCCTTCCTTAGCTGCAAGGACATGGTGGAGGGAGGTTATCGATGCTGTTAAACATGCCTCTTGTGGTGTTGGCCTGACCAGTGGCTTCTCAGGTCCATAAGTGTCCCCATTTCCTGGACCTGAGAGCCATAGTCATCTGACTTATGCAGACCAGCTAGAGTGATCAAATTCCCTTGCTTAGAAATTTAAACTAAGAAATCAAGAGGCCATGCACTTACACACTGGTTGCTGGAGCTACAGCAGAAAGGTCATGCTACGGAGTCAGGAATGGGGGACCTTCCTAGTGTAGGAGGGAGAACACGCTGGCGAAATCCTCTTTGTCTCACCAGGATGAGCGGAGGGGTACAAGCTTCCCACCCTGAGGCGCCTTACCCGCTGTTCCCTCTACTGGAGTCTCTGCAGCCCGACAACAAGAGCTTTCCCTCGTTGAAAAATTCTTTTTCTCTTTCCACCTCCCTCGGCGGTAGAACATTGCCAAGTGGATTTAATTCAAATTCTATGTAATAAAAACATAAAGTAAGGCAAAATAAATGGGAATGCTTTAAGTAACATGCTCCGGCATCTCATAAAAGCCTCTTAAATTGATTACCTAAGAGCGCATGGTGTAGACTCCAGGAAAGGACTCTGGCTGGGGGACTCTGGCAGAGCCCCAAATTAGAGCTACACTGTGATTGCTGCAATCATAATTCTTCCTCATATCATGTTTTGTGCTTGAAATGCAGGGCCCTGCACAATGAATTTTCCTTCCCCAAACAAGGCATATATTTAAAATAAAAAACTCACAGTCATTAGCAATTCCAGACTGCTCTGGCCAGGCTCATTATCCTGGGCATCTTAATTGCTAAATTCATGAGATCTGTTTTCCAATAACTGCAAACACCAGAACTGTCAAAGAATTATCCCAGTGTTTGAGAAAGACTTGTGTTGCAAAAATCTGACAGCCCTAGTGAGGCCAATTTTGAATAGCACTCAACTCATTTCTGGAATTCAGGACTGAGGAAAATGATGCCCCTATTCCTGTTGCTAGACATCTCCCAAGATGAGGAAGAATTCTTTCCCATCCTACTTTGGAATGTTCTCTCGTCTGCCTAATCATCATCCTGTTCTCTGGTCAAAGCTCCGGGCTTGGAAAGGGACTTCCCAATGGAACCAAGGAGATTCATGGGCCCTGCAGAGTGTAAAGACTACCTGATTGCCAAAAGGTTGCTTGGACAGTGGGAATACTTGGTTTAGCTTGGAAATAATTTATGGCTTAAGGAATGGAAGATCTTTTAAGCTGGGTGTTAGACTACCAGGAAAGGGTACTGTAGGCCAATTAAGGTGGACTGATGTGTTTTCCATGGAAGACTCAGACAGGTGCTTACAAGGTAACAGGCAACCAGGTACAACTTGCACAGGTTGACCATGCCCACACACTTACCAGATGTCCATACGCTTTCTCAGTGTGTCTGCTCTGGGTTCTTAGCCCCATAGGAGACAGATGCCATCCTTACAGATAAACCAGGGGGCTTCTTTTCACAAAACTTCCTCTATTAATTTGCAGAATTTTCCCGACGATAAAAGTCTCAACCTGTCACTCCTACTGTCTCTCTTTCATTTCTCCTCCCCTCCTTCCTTTTCCTCTTCCATCTTTCCTTTTTTCTTGCTCCCTTCCTCCCTCTCTTTTTCTTTCCCTCCCTCTGTCTTTGCTCTCTTCTTGCTCCCTGTTTTCCTTCTTTTTTTTCACATCAACTAGGTGTCTACTGAACACCACCCTGCTAAGTCAAAGTCCTGGGATGCACATTTATTCATTGTGGGAATTCTTGACCAGGTGTGTACAGCAGAGTCACCTGGAGAATTTAAAATAAAAGATTTAGGGCCGGGTGTTTGGCTCAGCAGCTTAAGCGCCTGTCTGGCAGGTGGGAGCCTGTGAGTTCAATCCCTGGTGCCGCAAAAAAAAAAAAAAAAAAAAAAAAAGAAATTAGTTAAAATAAAAGATTTACCCCACCCAGACCTACTCTTTTAGAATCATCAAAGGTACAGCCTAAAAAGAGAAAATATTTTCTGTGTGACTTTGCAGCTATTAGCTTTTTGGAGAAAACTAGTTACAGCCAGCTGTGATAAATGCTAGACCAGAGTTTTGAACTCAGTGCTGTGTCCTCAAAGGGAAAACTACTACCAATTCCATTGGTAGGAGAGAGTTGGTGGTCTTGGAAAACATAGGGATAATGCTTAACTCAGGCCTTAAAGTATGAATAGGAGTTTGCTTCAGGGTTATAAGAGCAGGGAAAACCTAAATGAGATAGGAAATTCCCTTAGACAGGTACACACACAAGAAAGAAGAATTACTTCATTGCAAGGGCTCTTCCTCAGAGCTGTGTGCAGCTGGAATAGCTTAAGCAAACAGGTAGTGCTTTGAGACAGTTAGAGGGGAGGTTGGGGAGCTAAGTGATACTAGCTTCAGTGTCCACTTGTTTGTAGTATTTCTTTGCAAACAAGGAAGACTTTGAAGTTTTAGAGAGGGCATAATACAATCACATTTGCATTGCAGATTTACATTTAAGAAGGATAAACTTGGGTTTTGGGGAGATGAGAGATCAGACTGGGAGTTTTTATACTAATCGAAAAAAAACTGAGCCTCTGTTATAATCCTAAATGTGAGAACAAGATGACACGTGTAGCTCACCCAGGCAGGACTTGTCAGGCCACTTACAAATGCATCTAAGTCCTTCAATTCCCATTTATTCTTTCAGAATTTAGTTAACAGTCCTTTCCTCACCCCATCATTCCATCAACCACACACTCTTGGCAGGAGAAAGGGCCCTTTAAGTAACAACCAAACACTCCCTGCATTTCTAATCTTGGATCCTGAAGATGTCACCAGGGTAAGACCACAGGATAGAGGAAGGTTCCCCGAGCCTGCCTGCCTCTTTATTTCTTGCTTAGTACCCACAGAGTATTTGTAGATAAATTCTGGCAGGTAATAGACATAGAAATAATCAATGTCTTCACTTCACAGAAAAGATGTTTTCAAGGAAGCACCAACTTTCATTTCATGGTTTAATCAAGAACAGACTATTAAATTGATAGTGTTATGAACACATCCCCTATTTTCTTTTCTTTGCCTCAGACATATGGAGTCGATCCAAAAAACTCCACTGAATGGAAAACTGGGAAATGTTCCCATAGAATATAGTATACTTAGTTCATAAGTATGTTTATTAAACATTTCAAAGATAACTTTTAAGTCAAATGCTGAGCTAGTTCCAAGAAATTTGCCTGACTGTGCTTCAAAAAGACCTGTGACCTAAAAAGTTAGCAAATATAAAAAGAACATGTTCAAAGCTTCAAGTGAATGAGGTTAAAAACAATCTCCAAGAAAATGATTCAAACAGAAAAGCAGATTTAACAGCCTACTGCTGAACAAAGCAACTAAAATACTGTGGATTACATGTTGTAATTGATGAGTGCTTTAAAGAACCACAATACATACAGTGGTGTTTATAACATGTATTGGGTTTATTAATCGGTATCTTTATTATTTTGTACTCAGGTTGCTCATAAAATAGCTTTTAATATCTTGAAGAGTGCCCCCCACAAAAAAAGAGTGCCTGAAAAGCGGTGAAAATGTACTAAAAACTGCCTGAAGATTTAAATTATGCTCATCAGTCTAATTTGTGATTTTTATATACCTAAATGACAAAATCAACAGAGGTCAGAACAAGCCACAAAGCCCTAGAGAAGCTATTAACAACTTAGCATTTTCAGATCATGTGGAAAGTTTAATTCCATTTACCAAAGACACATGCAAAAATAGTTTTCATGTTGATTAAGACCTGTAACCATAAAATTGTGAAATTTATAGCATCATAAAAACGTTTGTGTAAAATGCAAATCTCCCAGCTGGGTAAGTTGGTGTGGAGGTCTCAGTTGGGTTCCTGTCTCAGCTCATTATCATTCAGATTCAGCATGGGCACTGTTTTCTTTTCTTCCCCCAAAAGGCAGCATGTTGTTCTTAAGTAGCTTTTTTGATTATCTTCTGAGCATTGTGATGGCCTCTTCAAATAGTGAACAGCTGTGTAAGGCAAATACATAAGCAAAAGTATGTTAATTTGGGGGGTGGTAAATTAGGATAGTTTCATATGTTTTTGTGACTATAAAATAGCACATCCAAGTTTTAGTACACTAATATTATGTTTTCTGTAGGCAAGAGGAATAAGAGCCACTAAGAGCACATGTTCATGAACATAAAAAATATGTGCCTTGATCCATGCATGCAGATAGTGGACTCATGTTTGATGTAAAGGCTGTAGAATGATCAGTTTCTTTTTCTTTATTTTAAAGATGATAAAACCAAGGAAAATAAAACAGAATAAAACCAATCAAAAATAAACCAGCATAAGTGATACAGGACTTCAGAACCTTATGAAACCAACAATAGTTAACCATAATGCCTTTTGTTGTCTTCAAAATAGCTGCAGAAATAATCAATTTCTGTCTGAGAATTTGAACTAAGAGACACTAAAACTTTATTGGAAGTAGATGCTCTACCTATGTCACATAGTTGGAGTCACTGAGAAATACACCAAGTACAGATGCTCCTGAGCTTACAGTGGCGTTACAGCCCAACGAACCCATTGAAGGTTGAATATCTCATAAATTGTAAATTTATACAATGCACTTAACCCATCAGCCATCATAGCTTAGCAACACAGTATACTCTAGAACATAGGTAAGGAAACATTACCAGCATTCAGGGGATGTTAAACATCTGACAATGCACAAGACCATCAACTCAACATGGAACCACCCCACCCAAGCTGCTAATGCACTCCCACTGGAATACACAAAGTCTAAGAAAGAGTTGGTTATGTTGTTGGAGGCAAGGCCTGAAGAGAAATACCAAGGCAGGAAAAGGAAACAGAGAAACACAAAGATGCAGACGACCAAGTGTCTCTCAGGAATAGCACCCTGTCGTCTCTGTCTTGGGCAATTTTCTGGCTGCATGCAAGCTTGGCTATATTGCCTGCCCTTGGTTTTGTGAGATGCTCCTATAGCCTTCCAATAAGACATTTTTATTTAACTTGATCTTGTTTGAATTGGATTCCTTTTTCTGTGAATAAGTGAATTCAGACAGTCAAAAATTTATGCCATGATTTCTTCTCTAATGAACTGAGAACTCAGCTGAGAGACAGGATAATGCAGGGAAACAAGACAAGGCAGTGGACACTATGTTCAGTGATGAAGATGCTGTGTTTCTGGAACAGAATTCATCATCAGTCTTTGCTTTATTAAGGGTAGGGTAGTTAGGATATCTGTTCTTTGATGTGTGGTTAAAAAGAAAAGTCAAACGTGCTTCCCTAAAAAAGTGTGTGTACATACACTTGGAACTCATTACAGAAAGAAGGAAAGATATGGGGGCTGTTTGTTTCTGTCGTTTGTCTTTGACTTGGAGACACAAGCCCAGGTCATCTGCTGCTTAGATGACTGTTGCTTAGAGAAGAAGCAAAGGGGAAAGACAGAGGTGAATCTTTTGTGGGCCCCACCTACCCCCCCCAGGCCTGCTACACTCTTATCCTGCATGTTTCTTCTGTTTAGCATTTGGAAAAATAAGTGTGTTTACATCTTCCCCCTTTCCGTGAAATTATACAAACAAAAATATTTTTGTAACGTAAATGATGTAGCTTCATTTTACAGGAGAATGTCAAGAGAGAAAATAGGTACTATCTTGCCATCGAAGTATTATAGACGGGTAAGTTACGTAAAAATTAATAGGCAGTCAGACAGGACTAGGCCCTCCAGGGAGCCATTGAGGAAGAGAATACATCACAGCCATGACTGGGGGCCACAAGACAAAGATGTAATGACCAGGCTTACATACCTCCTTGAGGGGTAAGCAATAGCTTGAGGTTATACTCAAGCTGGATCACCTGGTCCAGTAAGGTCCAGTTAGACACTGGTCACCCATGTGGGTGAGCAGAGCATCTGGACCCATCTCTTTCCAAAAATGCCTTTGTTCTTTCCATGTACCCTTGCTATGTGACCCACTTTCCTATTGGATCAATATTAGCTAAGCAGCCATACTTGTAATCTTATTGGTTGATTATAGTTTGACCTATGTTGTACTCACCTAGTGATTTTGTACCACCTTGCGAATTTGCTCTATAAAACACTCTTAGGGAAATGACCTTAGGGAGGGCAACCCCCTCCTGTCTCTCAGGAACTATTTCTCAATCAATGTTTCCTACTCCTAATCTCTGTTGCTCCTTGGAATTCATTCTTTGATTTCAGAGGATATGAATTTGGTGCATCTGACATCTAGCAAGTTGATGTCAGATTTTATATTTCTCCTATATCAAAAGTATAAAAATCTGAGTGCATATGAGAACCAACATGGAGGTGCATTTCCAATGCATCCTCCCGGAATTGCACTATAGACTGTAGTAGAGCTCAGCGGGCCCTATAAGAAAGGTCACAGTTGATTGAGATGGCCCTCATTTATACCCGCTGCAGAATTATTCATATCCCTGCAATGGTCTCAAAAGCGTCCCATTGTGGATGATATGGTCTCACTTCCCAGGAGGTCCACAGACTCCTGGTTACTCTTCACTAACTCAGAATAAGGAAGCATGCTCGAAGATTTGGGAAAGAAAGTCTTTGAATCCTAGAAGCAGCCAGCCATATTTTTATCCAGTTACTAAGAAGTATGTGTTCTACACTTATAAAGTCTCACACTGTGCTGGACACCAGAGGAACATCAGAAGCATTCAGGCCCTGAGGGGCAGTGTACCTGTGAACAAAGTGGACAAAGATAACTGCTCTCATGGCCTTAAAATTTTGGTAAGAGGGGACTGAGAATGAATTGCATAGACAATAAATGTGTTTATAGAATATGCTAGAGGGTGACAAATATCACGCAAAACCCTGAGCAGGGTGAGGAGTTGATGAGGGTGTGGAGATGCAGGCTGCAGGTGGTCAGGGCAGGCTAGCCTTAATAAAAAGTTTCGTAGCATTAAGTAATTATTTCCTTGCACTGTCTTCTGTCACCAACTGCATGATAGTGATTTCCACTGTGCTTCTCAAATGGTAATGGCTGTGCAGATCCCTAGGGGATGTCTTTAAACCGGAGACCCTGTTGTAGGAGGTTTCGGGTGGGTCTGAGCCCCCACATTTCTAACAAGCTCCCAGGGGATACCGGTGCTGCCAGTTGTCACCCGACTTGGAGCACTGAGAATCTCACATGTTTCACTTATACTGCATTTTCCTAAGCACCTACCCTTTGTGTTGCTTGAACCAGGGCTCCCTGGATACGTGTTGACTAAAGGAACAGAGAAAAGTGAGTAACAGAAGACACCAAACAGTACTAATGAATTGCCAAGTTATGATGATTGACTGTCTTAATGGATCCCTTTCAGAAGCAGGGCCTCATCGCAATTATGTTCGTTTGCACTTCACTGTAATAACATTTAGACCATACAGAATTAATTTAGTTTTAAATAGGGATGTCATTAGTGCTCCTGAAAGATTTCTTGTCCTGGAATTTTTAATGAATTCATCATGAATTTAAATTTGTTCTATCTACAGCCTCAGGGCTGGCCCTGTGCTTGGAAAATGACCCATCTAGTCTAATTTGATGGGTCTTGGAATACGCCATCTGCTCGAAAATACTTCCTGCCCCGACTCCAGAAAATTCGCCATCAGAGTTTCACTTAATAAATCAACAAATAATTTGATGGATAATCCAAGTCAGTAAATATTTACAAAATACTTACAACTTGCCAAGAACTGTAGATTATAGAAAGTTGAATGACATTATTCCTGCCTGCAAGGATTGCTTGACCTGATGTGAAGATACGAAGCAGACATTTAAAGATCTATGGACGATACGGGGCCATTTGTTAGAAGCCCAGAGCTTCTGTGCAGTGACTTCTTTGCCAGCACTAGAGATATCACTGGGGCAGGAGTGAGGGTATAACAATATCATCCATATGGAGGGGGACTTTGGAGTTAGACAGCAGAGGTTACTAACAGGGTGGTAACTAGCTGCTTATTTTCCTCTCGAAGCCTGCTCCCTATCTGCAGGAAGGTATTAATATCTCCCCCCTCAAACTCACACTTTGTCAAGGATTTGAGACTTACAAAAATATTACTGTATATTCAGAGCACTTAGGATCCCATATTTCATGCAATGCCTGGGACAAATGTAAGACAAGAGATAGTTCTACGCCCTAGTCCTTTCCTTGAGTGGCATTAGACTATTCCTGCTTTTGACACTTACCAAACTCACTAGTGTCAGATCAGCTATTAGAGAGACAGTGACAAATACCCTGTGGTCCTGTCTTTGTACAGACCTGCAGGTTACTCTGGAAAATGAATGCTCACAGCCTGCTCAGTTCCAGGACAAAAGGCAGAACCGAACTCAAGGGACAGGCTGAATTTGAATGGGAAGGTTCTGGAAGAGCACAGGAACTGGCTGAGAGGAGGCAGCAAAGTCATTTCAAGATAGGGTAGTGTGGCCAAAGGTAGAACGTTAAGGAGAGCAGGCATGATAGGGCAGTGACAGATGAGGTGGGGATCAACTGGGAGGAATTTTTGTCATTTTTCAGACCATCAGCGGGAGAGAGGATGGAGAGATGAACAAGATCCACCGAAACGAGAGCAGACAGGATCCTTAGCTGGGAAGTGCCAAAGGTAGCTCTGGCTTTCAGTCCTGTGACTGGAGACCAGTGTCTCTACAGAAGGGGAGCTGGGAGGGAGCCAGCTTGGGAGGGTGATGATGGTCTTAGCTTTGGGTGGGTTGGGTTCACAGACTCTTAAGAGGCAATGCCAATCCTCTGGTTTCACCCAGGCCTGCAAGCAGCAACAATGCTACACTCAAAAGTGTTTCACTTTTTGCAAGATTCTGGGCAACGGAGAAAGTGAGAGAACGCAGCTGGTATGTGAGATGTACCTTAATGAGGAGGCAAGGAGGGTCCTGTCCTAGGTGCTGATGTGCAGGCAAAGAGGCACTGCCTTCCTCCACAGAGCTCAAGGGCAGCCTGCTCCTGGACTTGCATATTGCACCACCCCTAGTTCCTTACCTCTCTCTTCTGTCTACCAGGGAACACCTAGGAAAGAAGAGTCCCTCTTCCTTCCCAATCTCTCCTCCTGTTGCTGATCTGACTTCCTGAGGGCCCTTGAGACCAAGGTCATTCTCATTAATGTTCCTGGCTTCCAGTCTTGGGTTTTGCCCTCCCTATTGTATTCTTCTCTGCCTAAAAGGATGGCCTATTGTAAAAATAATCCCTGACTAAGCCTTCCCAAACCTCCCATCCCTTGAATTCCCATTTTCTTTCTCTTCATCTTCACTGATGAACTTCTTAGAAAACATTTTCATTCCTTGCATCTACCTCCTTGCCACAGGCTCATTCCATTTTTAAAACACCTTTTTCTGTTCTCTTAATGATAAGCATGATTTATAATTACTCTATAAATTTGGAAAACATACAAAATATTATTTAAATTACTCATAAGCCCACAAGTCAGATATAACCACTGACTACTGATGTTCTTGCACGTTTCCCCTCTTGCTTTTCTACCCGTGGGATTAGGTAGATAGGTGGTAGGTAAATGGATGGATGGATGGATGGATGGAGAGTTAGGCAGGTAAGTAGGTGGATCTATTTCAATTTTTTATTTTATAAATTTTGGCTCATTTTGAATATAATGTTATACCCTGGAGTTTAATTTAATATTATATTATAATCTTAGGTAATTAAATATTCATAATAATGGATAATGGTAATGGCAAATAATATTTTGTCCTTGATGTCCTATGTTGAACATTTAGACAGTTTTTGTTTTTTTGAGTTTATAAATGATGCTATAAATATCCATGTGCCATGCCTAGAAATAAAATTCTGGGCCAAAAAGTAGGAATTTTTTTATTTTAAAAACAAGACAATAAAAAAAGGATAGAAATGATACAGAATTTCAAAAAAAGGTAGGAAATTAATACAAGTTAATATATTGCATATTGTTATCTTAGAAGTAGTTGTTCAGATTACAAGACTTAGGCATTAAGAAAAAGATCAAGCAATGAAAGAACACACTGTTCTTTCTGATGAAATTACAGGGTTGAGTAGTGTAGCTATCTGTCTTGTATATGCATACTTACACACACACATATATATATGTATATCTGTATACATATAATCTCTTCCCTTCTTTCTTTTCCCCTTTCCCCTTCCCAGTTGGTCTTTCCTTGTGAGCACTTAATGGATGCAACTTGAGACCTTACTCATAAGTCAAATAAATCAAACTCACATTTGTAAATATCATATTGTCTCCCTAGTGTTAAAAAAACTGAAAGAGTAGTAAGAATCAAAATGTAAAGTAGATAATGTGAAAATGAAAGTGATATTTTTAAAGGTATCAATACATGATCACATCTCTTGATATCTTTGGGGGATTTGGTCCAGAACCTTCTTCAGATAACAAAACCTGCAGATACTCAAGCATTTACCTAAAATTGTATAATATTACATATAACCTGATCACATTCTTCTGTATACATGAAATCATTTCTAGATTATTTATAATACCTAATACTTTGTTGTGAAAGACAACTTGAGCAGGTCTCCTTGAATGCAGAACAATTGCTGCAACTTTGATTATATCGAGACTTATTTCCTTATGTTGATATATATAGAGCTGACTATGGTGTTTCCTTCTCTCTTCAATTGGTTCTAATCATTGTAAATAAGGCTAGCTGAGGTACTGATATGTAATCTCTAAAGCCATTTAACAGTGTCCTGTTGCCTCCCATAGTGATCTCTGTAAAATATATAGGCACAGCGGGATGGCAGAGTCAGTGAGCTCCAGGAAAGTCAACTCGGTATGAGCCTCGAAAAAGAGGCTGTGAGTTCCCAGGGCATAAAGTTTGCATATCAAAAACCAAAGCAGCAGCCTCCTAAAACAATTCAGTTGCTATCTTGATTGGCTTATGCAAATTGATCACCCTGCATATCTTTATCTACATTTTGCAGAGATACCTTTCTGAGTACCTTGCTAGCCAGCTCAAGTTACTCACATAGTTCCGCCATCCTCACTATCACTCATCTTCAAGCCACCCCCTTGCTTCACTAGTTAATAAATTCTGGGAGAGGCCTAGGATCAAGGCCTTTGTCCACATGTCCTCAAGAGGATTGGACTTAGGACCCCTTGGCTGCCCTTAACCTTGAATATATCTCGGAGTCTTTACTCTCGCCATGGGTTGCATTGGAGGTGGTAGATTGGAATTAACTTACAGGGATTCCAATAATGTCTCGGTGGATTTATAAATGTAACTTCTTGGATTGTGAGGAAAACTAGAGAAAAGATTTTAGTACTTGGATTACCATACTCATTATTTGAGATTACAATACTTTGTAACTGATATGTAAGTAATAGTCATACTCTATTGTTTAGGAGAAAATAATAAAGAAAAAGTCCTTACATGTGCAATTTATCATTTGAATATTTTCAGTCCTCTCTTGGTTGAATTTATGGACATAGAGCACAGAGTCACTGAGGCTGAGTATACTTTCTGAGCTATATTCGAAGGAACAGCTCATTAAAGCTAGTTAGTAACCTTCATTCGCTTCTTCATTCTTTTCATTCTAGCTCTCCCCTTGTTGACTATGTCAGAATTGCTCCTCTTCACATTCTCTGGGGATTTCTCAAAGCTCCAAAGTCCCTATTCCATCCCCCTCAACGGTAGTACTGGGTGGCATCATCATCCCCTTGAAACCCTCTCCTTCCTTACTACCCTGACTGCTGTTTTGCTTTCCCTACACAGGGATGACCAATCTTCCAGAGACAAAGTGCTCACACTGCAACCCAAAACCCACTTATTTATTACAAAGTGCCAACACTGCAATTAAAGCTGAATGCTCATCTGCTGGGGTGACAGTGGGGTGACTTGTCTCACATGCTGATAGAGAGGGTTCTGCACGCTGCCTGTCACATATGTGCCACACGTTTGCCAGCATTGCTCTACAACCTCTTTGGTCACTTTTCTCAACCCCAGGCTCCACATGGGCACCTTCTCTCCTCAATCTCTGCTCCTTGCTCTTTACTGAATACATGAATGACTCACAAAGATGTCAGGGCAGTCACCAATAACCATGTTGGTTCTGACAAACATAGGGCAGTGGAATCACCCAGAGAGACAGTGACGTGTCAAAGAGACAGAGAGAGAGAGAGAGAGAGAGAGAGAGAGAAAGAGAATCATTAGGAGGAAGGGCCACTTCAGAGGAAGGAGTGGGCTTGGCCAAGAGAAGGAGGAGAAGGAGAACACACGCAACTGAGAAAGGAGAGGGGACATTCCTCTCTGGCTCTCCAGTGTGGTCTATACTTCCAGGCACCAGGTAGGACCCCTGTGAGGCCTAACAACTGCCCCTTAAGTCCCCCTGGGCTGGGTCACATGCTCCAGACTAGTCCCTTGTAATCCCATGGGCACCTCAACGAATGTGGACAGCTTAGCCTGGCCCAGGACAAGTCCCTTGGGCACAGCAATGTCAGCTCAGAGCGTGTCTGAGTCAGTGTTTTGATGTGACGTGGCTAGTACCTAACCTCTCTCCCCCCAGTTAGTTTTACTTCTGGCTCAGGATTAGGTCTCTCCTTGTTCTGTTCAGTTTTCAATCCATAGAAATATAAAATAATTTTGTAATATAATAAAACCATATCTGCCATTTTCTGGAAATTCTTCCTAAGTACATACTGTTCTCCTATGAATACATCAGAAGGGATCTAGGGATGTAGGACAGCTCAGCGGTAGAGCACTCGCCTACTACATTTGAGTCCTTGGTTTGATTCCTGTGCTGCAATTTTTTAAAAATCAATTTAAAAAATTGGGAATAGTGGTATTGCTTGGATATGGAACTGAAGTCAAAAATCAGGTTTTCCCCTTTCTTCCTGTTTCCTACAGCATTCTTGTACAGAAGAGACCATTTCTTGAAAAACTATTACCGTTAGCCTTTGAACAGCCCAAAGTTTTCAATGTTTTCATGGAAAGAAAATTATCAGTGTGATCATCATCCATGACCTTGGTTCCCTGGTAGGATACTGACCCTTCCATCTCCAGGCTGGGCCTGCAGAGATAACAGAGACCTGGTGCTGCCCGACTTACTGCTTGAATCATAAGCCCAGAGAACTGAGAGCTGGAGTTAGTCACTTAGCAAGAATTGAGGTGTGACTTCATCTATCTTTGAAAAAGCAGTTGTTTCTAGAGGGAAGATTATATGCTTGGGAGAATTGTGAAGGCCTCAGAATATCTCTCTTGCAAATATGTATGGCATATATATGGCATCTAAGTTTCATTTATATATTCAAAAAATACTCAAAGGCCTATAATGTGCCACAGACAGTTCTAGATGATAGGGGTGAACTGGGGTTAAGGCAGGCTAGGTGCTTGCCCCTACTTACACCTATTTAGAGGAGATAGAATGAAGGAGACAAATGAGTGAGGTAAGTTTGGACTGTGACATGAACACAATAAAACAAGGTTAGAGGGAGACTGGGGGAAGAAGGAGCCTCTTTAAAAGGAGGTGTTAGCATCCCTGAGCAGATAACTTTGGGTTCAGCCCTAGGGAGATGAGAAGCCAGCCACAGCTATGTAGGTAGCATCCTTACCTCTCTTAGTTACAACCTCCTCATCCTGTAAAGCAAGTCCCTACACGTGTAATGAAGGAAGTTACTGATGCCTCTTACAACTATGGCCTCGGAGCTATGGGGCCCACTGGCAAAGGCCTGCTTCATATATCTTTTGGAGAAAACTTGTCGGGTTTTTGAGAGCCTCGATTCTGGTGAGCAATTCCTAAATGAACAATAATATTCAAAATACGTGGTTCCTCAAAGAATTAAATATAAGGTTACCTTGTGTACCAACAATCCAACTTCTGGGTATATTCCCAAAAGTATGAAAGCAAAGGCACAGACCAATGTTTCTATCCATACTGTTCACAAAGGCTAAGATGCGGTGTCTGCTTTAGTCACGTTTTTGTTGCTGGGACAAAATACCTGACACCCATAAGTTAAAGAAGGAAAGGTTTACTTTGGCTCACAGTTTGTAGAGGTTTCAGCCCATAGTTATCTGGCTCCAAGGCAAGGCAGCGTGTTAGAGGGGCATCATAAAGGAGAAACGGTTCATGGGGTGCAGGCCAGAGGCATCCAGCAGCAAGACTCACTTTCCCTTTTGTTCCATTCAGGCTACAAGTCTATTGCTTGGTGCCATCTACACTCGGGGTGGGGCTTCCCATTATCCACACTAGAACTATGCTAAACTGATCAGGAGACTAATTTAGTTATCACGCACCCTTTATTCATATTCACACACTCTAGATCCAAACACCTATGAAAAGCCCCACCTGCAAGCACATGAGGCTTTGGGGGGACATCTAGGTATGAGGATATCTAGCTGTAACAGTGTGCATCAACTGGTAAGTGTATACACAAAATGTAGCATGCATATATACAATGGAATATGAATCAGCATTAAGAGGGAAGGAAATTGTGGCACATGTTACAACATGGAAGGAATTGAAGACATCGTGCTTAGTGACTGTGAAATAAGCCTAGTGCTCCAGGGCAAATGTCTTATGGTTCCACTTACATGAAGAACTAGAAAGGGCAAATTCATAGACATGGAAGGAAGAATTCAAGTTGCCATGGGCTCAGAAAGGAGACAAGAGGGAGATAATGTCAAAAAGTAACATTTTTACTTTTCTGTTTGGAGTAATGGAAAAGTTCTGGGCACAGGTAGTGCTGATGATGACATAACAATGTGAATGTCCTTAATGCCATTAAAGCTGTGCATTTAAAAATGGTTGAAATTGTGATTTTTAAAAAAAAATGTTACAAGTTTTATTAGTGACTTATGATAAAGTAATTTAAAGGTGGACATACATACAGTAATACAATATTCAAACTGGAAAAGAACCATGTGATAGAAAAGAGTTAAGAAAAGCAACTCTCATGTGATTCAGTTAATCTTTAAAAACATTGTCATACTCCAGGACCTATTTCTGGCTTTATGTACTTTTAAAATATTTAGTAATGAGTTAAATGAAGATGCTATTGCTTCTCCTATTCAGTATTGTCATTCTGTAGATTTTATGCAGTGACAAAAAAACTTTTAAATCTATCTATTTTCTCCCCTAGATTTAAGAAATTTAGTTATATTTGTTTAAGAGTGACTGCTCACTAGACTTGGATTGGAGAATGGCTGTTTTTATTCAGAACTCTGATGTAATGGGCATGAAGTAGCATTTAGGGAAGGGGAAGAAGCTCTTTCTCTTTTCTTGCCCAATCCCTTCACCACTTCACTTTCAGAAGAGAGGACAGTGAAATCAAGACAGTAAAAGGAGCAGAGAAAGGAGAATGAGGACACAGTTCCAGAGACACTTTCATACATTGTTAACAAGTGAAATAAAATAGCTCTTATCATGCTCATTAGTTCATGCTCTAGTTGAACTTTTTTCTAGTGGATGTAATGGTTGATACATTGTGTCAACTTGAGAAATTTAGAAGCTTAACTAAGTAACTCAGCAGTTCTACATCCTAGGGTGTGGAGGGTATGCCATTATGGCTCTACTATGGATGCTGCTCATTGTGTCAACTTGAGAAGTTTGGAAGTTTAACTAGGTGACTTGGCAGGAGGCCAGGGTCCTCACTTTGTAAACAAACTGAGTCTGTGCAAGAGGAAGGCCTGGAGATGGTGTGAGTGCTACACCTACCTGAGATGGGTAGCCTGCATATAATAGAAGTGAGGAAAAGAGGCTTGATCTCCCCCATTTGCTTTTGTTGCATTTGCTGTCTTCTGCCACCTTGTACTGTTGCCCCTGTGCCATGCCACCCTGCTTTGGAGCCGGCTGATTACGGACTGATACATCCACAAACTGTGAGCTAAATAAACTTTTCCCTCTTTAGCTTTGGGTGTTGGGTATCTTGTCTCAGCAACAAGAGAAAAGTAATCAACACAGTGGATAAGATTGCTTTTATTTTATTCTATTCTATTTTATTTTATTTTATTTTTTATTTAGTTTATTGCTACAATTTAGGTAAACATAATGAGCACATTCATCATAAGGAACTTGTACCTATACATGATGTAACCTGGTTCTTCTCTTTTTTTGTAAGGGTGAGTTTTGTGTTATATATATTTTAACACACACACAGTACATCATGGTGGAAGGGAATAGTAGAGGAGCAAAATTGCTCCTCACTTCATGGCATTGAGGAAGCAGAAAGGAAAAGAGCCTGAAGGGAAGGGGCTAGAGATCAGATGTATAATAGTCCCCGGGTTATGCCTCTATGACCCACTTCCTTAAACTAGGCCTACCTCCTAAGTTTCCATTATCTCCCACTGCCATTAAATTATGTTCTCACCAATGTATTAATCTACTGATGAAATTAGAGCCTCCATGATCAAAGCACTTTCTGAAAGCCCCACCTCTTAACACATGAGATTTTTGGAGGACATTTTAGATCTAAACCATAACATCCTCTAACTCCACCTGAGTGCAAGGCTTCTTGCTGTACTCAGTAAAGGGGTACCCTCATTGCCACTGAGGCAAGCCCCAGATGGGGTTCTCAGGTTCAGGCTTCAGAAATGGCTTCTCCATTTCTCTACTTTCACTGCAAAGGTCATGGCCCCTTAAGACCCATGACAGACTCCTGCCGGGGAGCCCTGATAGCTGAGGTGATCGCTCCAATACATTAACCTACTTTACTCCCCTCTTTATCTGAAAGCTACAGACAGATTATGTCCATGGATATCTGCCCATAGATTTAAGAACTTTATGAAATTCTAGCCTGCTAGAGTGGGATAGCTCATGACCTGAACTTAGTAACATGAGCCAGATCTGGTCTGCAATATAAAAAGGAGAAATATGTCTGAAGGAAGACACCAGATGTGGGCAGATCCAGGGTTTGGGAAGTCTAACATTTATACAAGTATAAGGAATCTGTTCTTAGAAATACCTTATATTTTTAAAATTTAAGAAAGCACAGGATATTATGGGTGCATTTTTTAGGATCCTTCCAGGCCCTTGGAAGGAGGGTTCCATTTGCTTCATGTGTGACATAGGTGGTCCCAGGGTAGCACCACCCCTGCACCATCTGGGAACTTGTTGGATGTGCTCTCAGGCCCCATCCCAGACCTACTGGATCAGGAGTTCCAGCGGGAGTTGTCATCAGCCCTCCAGGTAACTCCCATGTTCACTCAAATTTGAGAACCACTGACATTGTAGCTAAAAACGTGAATCCTGAGTTCAGGCCACATGAGCTGAAGCCAAGTTTTGTGGTTTATTATCTAAGTGACTTTAGCACATTAGTGATTTACCATCTGTAGGATGGGCAGACAATATAACCTATCTGAAAAGGTTTTTGTAGGTCAAGACGATAGTTCTAAGCCCGGTACTTGTTATGGTCCATGTGTTTAGTCAATGATGTGTTGTTATTTTTGTAAAGCATGCATGTTGTGTTGAAGGGAGGGTGAGGAGAGTGTGCTGGTAAGAAGGAATCTTTAGGCCCCATCGAAAAGGAGCTTGTATGGGACCTTGGCTCCTTTCCAAGGTCCACTGTGTGGTTGCTATAGTTGGGATCTTGAATGTTTCCCGAAGATTCATATGTTAAAGGCTTGGTTCAGAGCTTGGTGCTAGTGAGACATGGTGGGAACTTTCAAAGGCGCAGACTAGCGAGAGGGTTATAGGTCACTGTGGGTGTGACCTTGAAGGGACCCCAGCCCCTACTCTTCTTGTTTCTCGATTCCTGGCCTGATGTGCTGCTTCACTGCTGGCTCAGATTTAACAAGGGTCGACTGACTGTGGATTACAACCTCCAAAACTGTGAGCCAAAATAAACCTTTTCTCTTTAAAATATTATTATCTCAAGTGTTGGTTACAGAAACAGAAAGCTGACCCACATAGCAGCCCTCCACTTGGTTTGCTCTTCTTGGCAGGGGCAAGAAGACAGCCACTTCCTTCCAGGCTGCCTGGCCATCATCCTACTTCTTCAGGGATCTGGAATAAACTTCTAAATTGAAAATATTAGTTTAGGTAGTTTAATGATCCTTCGCCTTTAAGGAGTCATAAACCTCCCTTAAAATACAGTGGGAGTTAAGGACCCCTCTCTGAGGTCTCTAATCATGCCACACTTGCACTAACTGTGAAAGGCCATGTCATGGAAGCAATGAAGCCTGGCCTGGAGTCTTGGTTAAGAGTCCTCGAAGTAATACATGATCGTCATTCAAAAACAGTGGAGGAAGGGGATGGGAAAGAGGGATGGATGGGAAGGTGTGTGTTAACTGGTCAACTGGTTACCTCTTTTGAGATATGCATTGATCTTTAGCAGGTGTCTTCTGAATTCTAGGTCACATCCCAAATTAATTCCTTCAATTATGGACCCTGTGGAAAGGAAGAAAATTTGGGACTGAGGTGCCTTTTAGCACTTTTCAAATCACATCATAGAATTCTTTCAAACTCTTCTTATACATAACAGGACTTAGAGCAGAAATGTTAAAGACATTTACAATCCCAAAAGACCTGTTTAGTAGCTGAAGATTATCTAGTGCTGATAAAAGTATAAATGTTGCTGAATTGGAAAAACAGACAAGCTAGAGATGTGTGTATGACATGTTAATTTTCAGCCTGTTTCTGTCACTCTCACTGAGCTTATGAAGTTTGTGACATGTTTGTGTTGTATCTAGCTGTCATCCAGCCACAACTAACAATCTTTCCTGGAATCACACTGTGGTTTGACTGGGGCAGAAAGAGATGACAGCCTTTGTGGCTGTGGGCATTTCAAGTCCTTCCGATGATGTCCCTTGGTTGGAATCAGATCGGAAAGAAAACAGGAGCAAGAACACAGCTTCTTTGCCCCACCAGAAAGACAGATGGTCAGAATACCTGGGGTAGGAGGTTACCACGGCCATGGAACTTGCACAGGGTTTTCTCCAACATCCCAAGCATCTGTGCCCCTAGGTGTGCAAAGCAAAGGAGGGGTTGGGGGAGTGTGCCCAGGAGCAGAGCACCCTAACTGGCCTGACTGCCAGTCCCACGAGATGTTAAATGTCAGGAGGTCACCAGTCTAAGCAATGGGAAGACATGGAGAGGAGTCAAATGGAGTTGAGAATGGCCACCCTTCTGTCCTTACCCCCTCACCTCCTGTGTGGAATGGGCTTTCATGGCCTGCAGATGTCTTGGAACAGCTGATTTTGAGAGAGTTACACAGCCTTCCTGGTTCCACAGCTGCAACTCTTACTGCTCCCCAACTTTCCTGACATCAAAGGACAGCTGCCCTGGCTTCTAGGTGTGTGAGTACTTTCAGGCCTGTCACCCGGTCCCTTGAACACTGTGGTCCCATGAAGCCTGCCATTCTGGACCAAGCCCAGGGACAGAGGTGCAACCTATACTTCTCCCCTGAGCCTTTCAGTGCGGGGAGGGGATGAGGAGAACCCACTTTAAATGTGGAGTGGGAGAAGGTAAGGGCTTACTTAGTGCTTCCTATGGATTGTGTTCTATGTATTTCATTAACTAATTTAAGCTTGGTAGACACACCAATGACAAAAGAGGTGCAAAAAATTTGAGTAATGCTATGGTTTGAATGTTGAATGTCCCCCAAGGATTTCTGTGAAAGGCCCAGTCCACAGGGCAGGGAGTGGTGGAGACCTCAGGAAGTGGGGTCCTGTGGGGGTTCCGCAGGTCATTGGAAGTGGCCCTGAAGAGGACTCTGCTTCCTGGCACGAGAACTGTTTTGCTATTACATGCACTGCCTACCATTGCCATCTACAGCCCTCACCGGAACTGAGTCTCCAAAACAATGAGCTAATGCAACTTTTCTCTTTGTAAATTCATTGCCACAGGTGTTTTGGTGTAGTAATACAAAGCTAGTACAAGTAAGCTGCTTCAGGTCTTCAAGGTAGTTAAGAGTGAGGTCAGGATTTAGGATCCAGTGTCTTGGTATTAAATTTACTGTTCTATAACCTAATTGTTCTCAAACTGTGACCCCCAACCAGCAGCATCAGCTGAGAATTTGTTTGAAATGCAAATTGCTGGGTTCAACTTCCATACCTACTGGTACCCCACCCCAGCCATAGTGGGTCTCCAAGTCCCCCAGAGGAGTCATAGCCCCCTGAAGTTTGAGAACAACTACTCAATGTATCTTCCAGCAAGTCCCACATCTTACATCCTTAAAGTACGCATGAAATTGGCTGCAGCTGATAAAATCTTGTTTTTTTAGTGTATTCAAAGGAAATTGATGGAAAATATTGATATGGAGACAAAGAGTGAAACTGTTTGGGAAAGCACGGGCCATCTCTTGGTTCTCCTTGAGAGGAGAGAAAAATAACCACAGGCGCCAAGGAGAAACCCAGATCTCAGATCAGCATTTTTCTTGCTCCTCACCTTTGACCTGCTTATGCAAAATGACTTCTTAAAACCTCTATTAGATTTCTGTCTCCAAGACAGGTCCTTGATCATTAATAATGCAAATCAGCACAAAAAGCCTGAAGGCATTCACTGTATTTTAATTGTATTCTGATTCTTTCATTCTTATATACAAGGATGTGTGTGTGTGTGTGTGTGTGTGTGTGTGTGTGTGTGTGTGTGTGTGTATTATGCCTGATTTAACACTATATTTCCAAAATCACTTGCTGGAACTTTCTGAGCCAAACTGACTCAGAGCTACTGTGTGTGACTACACAGCCTGTCCACTGCACGCTGCAAGGAGTGTTCATAGATGCAGCCACACACCTGGACGGTGACACCGTGACCCTGATGCTGGTCTTGCTGCTTTCCTGAGATGACTCTTGATTCCAGCTTCCTTTCTTTCCAGTTCCTGGCTGCATTACAGGTAGGTAAGTTAGATAGACATAAATATATAGTCAGAGAGGACCTAGGCACTCATGAAAATCAGCAGAGAAAAGGACAAAGACTTCAGAATTATGTCTGGGAGCGCAAATGAAGATGACCCAAGATAAAGATGCAGTGGCCAGGCCTCCATGCCTCCCTAAGGGATGAGTCGTAACTTGAGATTATAGCGCAATTAGTACCCCCTAAAACATTAAGTTCAGATAGACAGCAGTTGTCCAGCTGGGCTGATGGCCAGAGCATCTGGGCCCACTCCTTCCCCAAAATGCCTTTGTTCTTTCCATGTACCCTTTCTACGTGACCTGTATTGCTATTGGATCAATGTTAGCTAAGTGGCTATAATTGTAATCATGTATGTTGATTTTAGTTTGACCCATGTTGTACCCACATTGTGACTTTGTTGTGTAAGTTACCCTTGACAAAGAGCCTCAGTGGCCACCCCTATGGCATCTCCTGGAAGTCCAGGGGCTAGTCTTCTCTCCTTAATTCCAATAAAACTCTCCTAACTTCTTCCTCCAGTTCATGACTTCACTCCTCGATGGTGTGGGATCACAAACTGGATATATTTGATATCTAAAAGGTTGGGAGTTGTATTTCTCCTGTATCAGTTGGTCTCACCTTCTAGCCTAGACCTCACCTTCATCTTCTTCCTCTTTCAAGGCTCTGATTCAAATGTCTTCCCAGGAAGAAGAACTGCCTCTTCCTGCCACCTTTTCCCCCAGGGCCTCCAGTTTACACAGTCCTGAAATTTCCTGCTTGGAGCCCCACACATCCTGGATTTCCGGGATGAGGGCAGAGTCTCCAGTGGTCTCTCTTGCTCTCTCTCTTTCTTCACCATTCTAAACTCCATGGCAAGTGTCCTAGTTACTTTTCTTGTTGCTAAGTCAAAATACGTGACACCCAAGTTAAAGGAGGGAAGGCTTATTTAACTCACAGTTTTTAGAGGTCTCAGTCCATAGTCGGCTGGCTCCAAGGCAGGGTGTCATGACAGAGGGGGATTGTTGGAACAGTTTATAGTAGGTAGATGTCAAGAAGCAGCAAAACAGCAAGTGGCAAAGTAGCAACAAGCAATGACAGCAGCAGCCATCTTTCTGTCCCTTATATTCTATCCAGGCCACACCCTTAGGGCAGGCAGCACTCACACCCAGGACAGGCCTTCCCATTACCCACACCCAGACCTATCCCAAAGCAATCAGTGGACTAATTTAGTAACCACACACCTTGATCCTGGTATCATAAACTCTAGATCCAGTGACCTCTAAGAAAGCCCCACCTCTGACTTCATGAGGCTTTGGGGGGACATCTAGACACAAGCCATAAGAGTGAGTAAGGAGAGTGAGACTAACTCCTCGATGAAGCTTTGAGGAGGCTGCTATTAACTACCAATAGTAAATGATGCTCTCTCATGAGAAGCAAAAGTTTTATGCTTCTGTTTCCACACAAAGGAGCCAGGTACAGTAGCACATGCCTATGATCTCAGCACTCCAGAAGACGGAGGCAGGAGGATGGCAAGTTTGAGCCCAGTGTCTCTGGTTCTAGACGGGGTTGGGAAGTGAGGTCGATGCCCATGGCTGTCTCCACCATGCTGCTCAGCGTGCAGGAGGTGAGAAGAGCTACCCCAGGAGCTTGCTCTGTCAGCTCCCCAGAAGAGCTCCTGACTCCCTTCCCACGTGTACTTTTTCCACCTTTACTTCTTGCACAACTATGGCTTATAAGGATTTTGATTGCTTTTGGAATTAGAAGATAAAAGTAAGATATCTATCCTGAATACCACAGACCCTTTTGCCATCCTGAGTGGAGAGCTGGCTGCTCCACATTCTGAAAAGAAGGAAATTCCTCTGTTGCTTTTTCCTTTTGTGGACCCAAATAACAGTTTTTAACAGCATCCCTCTTTGGCTCCAACAATTCCCTATTCCGTCCTCTCTGGAATACAAATTCTTGCAAGAGAAGAAAGCGGCTGGCTTTTGATTTGGCTCTGCCGACCCGCTCTGTGTCCTTAAAAAAACATTTAGGCTGTCTGCACTACTTGGTGTCATCATTTTCTTTTAACAATATGTAACATGAAAATAATGAAAATGATTGTATTTTCCTTATGGGGTTGTTTAGAGATGTCAATACAATTTTTCTGCAAAGTGCCAGATAGTAAATATCTGGGTGCTTTCCAACTGAAAACAGTCTCTGTAGCAACGACTTAATGTGCCACTTTAGGAGATGCAGCCATAGACAACCTGTGAAAGAAAAGGGTTGGCTGTGTGCCAATAATAAAAATAAGTAGCGAGCAGGGTTTGGCCCACTATTTGCCAGCTCCTGATTTAGCAGAAGCAAGAAATATATGTGACAATGAACTTTCCAATACCATCTGAACAAAAGGGACAAGCAGGTCATGAGGCCACACCCCAGGTGAGGGGAATACCAGGAGACCTCACAGGGCAGAGACTGGCCTAAGGGGCTGTGGGGGCCTAGGGGAGCTGGCTAGGTTGGCTAGTGGGGTGACCCCCCCCACCCTGCACTGCTTCCTCTTGGGATAAGTGTGAGTGAACTTGACAAAGCTCAAGGCCAAAACAGTCTATGTGTCGTCACAAAATGACCTGAGTTTTGGCACCAGCTATTTCCAACCATAGTTGGAAAAGATAGTGCCGCATCTGGAGACTTAAAGGAGACTAGATCAGTCCACGCTGTTGAAGAAAGGGGAACTGCTAGGGCCAACCAGCCCCCTGCAGGCAACTGGAGGGATTCCCAGGCCCTACTTGTGTCCATGGAAGGTACCCAGGACAATTCTGTTACCCTGAAGAGAGGCAGAGCTGCGGAAAGACCAGGAGCTGTGGAACAAGAACAATTCTATTGCTCTAGCAAATTCTGTTCTCACCTACCATGTAACAGCAGTACCACCTTTGGTGCCACTTAAGCAGAATTTAAGCACCTTCTCTGAAACTCTTCATTTGTAATGTGTAAAGAATAATTCATTAGAACATATATTAGCATACATACACACACATATATATGTATATATTATATATATATATATATATATATATTTACACTCACAATATGTAGCTCATAGTTATTCAAGAAATCCGAGTCCTCTTCCCCTTGGATAAATGTGCCAAAAGAGTTTTCCTCCAAGAAAAGCAGTGATGACCCTGGTGTCCCACAGGAGGTTGAACTAGGAAGGGTCACAAAGACCCTCTTGTCCTATTTTGCTTGAAGTGACGCTGATTAGAATACTGGGGCGACATGATAAGCTGTTCTCCTTCCTCCACTAAGGATTATATGAGATTTAATGGGCTTACATTTCAGCGTGAACAGTTCAAGGCTTCATGTGAGACCTCAGAATTAATGACTTTGGGATGAAGGAAGAATTATAAATTTGGGTATCAGTGAGGAGGCAGCATTTTCTTACCTAGAAGCAGGAATCTTCTGATTAGTGGCAGCACCACTGTCTGTTTCATCAGCAAATCTTATTAGGTGCATTTCACCCTGGGACTCAGAGATAAAAGACACTAGTCTCATTGCTCAATGAATTTACATTTAGTGGAAGTGTGTTCACATACATTGTGATGGCTGAGTTTATGTGTCTATTTGACTGGGCTGTAAGTTGTCTAGATATTTATTGAAGCATTATTATAGGTGTTTCTGGATGAATTTAACATTTGAATTGTCAGACTGAGTGAAGCAGATGGTCTTCCTTGAGTGTGTGGGCCTCATTTGATTAGAACCGATCCATGAGGTCTCCCAGGTCCTGCTTACATCCATGGAAGATGACAAATCAATTCTATCATCCTTAAAAGTGGCAGTATGGAGTTGTGGAAAGATCAAGAGCTACAGAGATAGGCAGGTCTGGGTTTGAGTCCTAGTCCCACCTACCATGAAATGGAGGCACAAATGTTGGTGCTACATAGACTGACCGGCAAAACAAAGATTGGCCCATTCAGAGACAGTGCTAACACCTCCATCTGATAACCTTGAACTGGGACATTAGTCTTGTTTTTTTCCTCAGACCCAGAGAACCCTAGTTCATAATCTTAACTGCTTTTATAGAATGAGCTATGCTGATAGGGGGAAAGGGCAGAGGGCTCTTACCTATCTTGAAGTGGGGGTTTTTAGGAAAGGTCTCCCAGAAGTGACTACTGGGATTGAAGATTTTCTTGTGGTGCTTGGGAGGGAACTCAGGACTCTGTACAGGCTAGGTAGGTGCTCTACCAGTGAGCTACATGGTGTTTAGAATGGTGAAGGGAAGGAGAGATCACTGGATCCTCTGGGTTGGAGCTTGAGAGAGAGAGAAGCCCAGCAACAAAGAACCAATGAAGGACCCTGGCAAGAGGTACACAAAGCATTCCAGGCAGAGGACCGCATGGACTTGGAGGACCATGCCACAGTCTCAGGATCTCAGCAGCAAAAAGATGATACTCAGACCAGGAAATGGAAATAGTTTAATGAATGGACTGTTTACTAAAATGTGGAAAAGAGGAATCAGCAATAAAAGGCAGCATACATTGGGGCAGAAGAAGAGAGTAGTTACCAGAACCTAGAAAGAGTGCTGGCTGTTGGTGAGAGAAGCAGACAGAAGCCACACCCTGTGAGAGATGGATCCAGTCACTGCCAGACCATGGTGGCAGAGAAGGCATGGGAGAATAAAGACCTTGACCTTTCCTCTTCTCTCCCCAACTCCATGCTTGGCTCAGATCTCCCCCTCACCAAATGCAATGAGAAGTCATTGCAGGGAGCACTGTAGAAAGATCAACTTGGTACAATAAAAGAGAGTGACACAAATATGAGTATCAGAAGACAGGGACCACTGGAGCCATTTTAGAGACTGACTGCAGATCACTCTCACATGGAAAAAAAAAAAAGAAAGAAACAACAGAAATGAAGCCCTCATTCCTTCCAAAGACCCTCCAATGTCTTATTCCATTTTATCCCAGAAGTCAACTAGAAGCCCAGAATCTTTTCATCTCTCCAACTATGGATAAGCCTCCTGCATTATTCCTTAAGTATTGCTTCTTGAGCACAACTCTTGTCAAACAAAACACCTTGAACTACAAGTACAAGTTAGTTGACTCCCCAAACAAAGCATATGAGGGTGATGCAGGCATATAATAATATATCAGTATCCATGTTCAAAAATAAGAACTGGGAACCATATAAAAATCACAAGCCCATAGCAATTCTGATATATGCCTGGACACAAGTGAGCGATCCAATTCAAGGCCACAGACTAATTTTCCATGGATCTTGGCTTTACTCTGAAAGGTGTCCTTCATTTTCTATGAAAAGTAGCCCATGTTTTTATCTGGGAAGTTTTAGTTCCTTCTCCCGCTTGTAGAAATTTCAGAGTCCAAAATGTCTTGAAAATTTTGTATTCTATGTGTACCATTTAACTGCCAGTGTAACTTTCTTAAAAACTTTGTGAGTGGGCTAGGGATATAGGTCAGTAGTACAGTGCTTGCCTGGCAAGTGTGAAGTCCTAAGTTTGATTCCTGGTACAAAAAGAAAAATTGCAAGTCTCCTGTAAATATTGTTTGGATTCATGGCATTAGACAAAAGCTCCACCTGGCCAATCTGTTAGAGATAAGCCTTCCCTTACTTTGGGCTTCTGTTAACAACTAAGGAATATTGACCTGAAGTTTCTTAGCAGTTTTTAAACCTAATACTTCTCTAAAGCAATATCTTGGATCTTTCTGGTACCATAGCAAAGGATTTCATAGTCACACCATCAGCTGCCTCCCTAAACCATATTTTCCTGGAGACGCTATGGATTTGATCTCTGATAACAGTAATTTTCTTAATTGTTTGCCTCCTGAAACAGTGAGAATATCTGAAACCAGAGAGTCTTGTTTCTCAGTCAGTTACGGTTAATTTGCTCAGTTTGGAGAGGAATCACAAATCAGCAAAGTGCAAACCTTTTAGTGGTTCCAGGATTTGAGTGCCAGTGGTCCCCAGCCCTTACTGTTACAGCTCTAGACCCACATGCCACCAGTTAACAGTGGTTGCTACTCTCTGGTGCTGCCAGATAATGCTGCTAGTTGACAGAAGTTAATGCCAGACACTGTCAGTCAACTCTGCTGGTTACTGGTCTCTGGAGCTCTTCAGAGCTACCATCACAAGCATTTACACTTTTTTTTAAAAAGCAACCTCTCTGTCCACATTACTTGAGATAAGAATATCAAGCAGATTTACAGGGCCTTTGTAGCAAAGCTTTATTTGAACATGGCCTTTGTGGCACCACAAGGGAGTCAGTGCACAAGAGGGAGCCTTCTTACACCAACCCCGTGCAGGACCACCAGGATGGCTCTCCTCAGAAGAAGGGCATTTGTCTCCATTTTGGCTAAACCTAGCCCTGACTCCATGTATTGATATGCACAGAGATGGCTAGGATATTTTTTTATCCCCTCAATCAGCTTCAAGCAATGCAAATGGGTCTAGTCAAGGCATCGATGTGTAGTCTTTAAAGCAATGTGACAGGTCATTGATGCCCTGCCTATAGCTTCTGTAATGGTTGATACATTGTGTCAACTTGAGAAGTTGAGCAGTTTAACAAAGTGACTCAGCATGGGGCCAAGGTACTCACTTTGTAAACATCCTGAGGCTGTACAAGAAGAGGGCTCTGAGATGATGTGAGTGCTACACCAACCCTAGGGCAGGTAGCCTGCTTACAATATAAGGGAGAAAAAGAGGCTTGCTTCTCTTTTGCTTGTGTTACTTTTGCTTTCTTCTGCTGCCTTGAACTTTGCTCCTGTACCAAGCCACCCTGCCTTGGAGTTAGCTGATTATGGACTGAAACCTCCACAAACTGTGAGCTAAATAAACCTTTCTCTCTTTACTTTGGGTGTCAGGTAGTTTGTCCCAGTAACAACAGAAAAGTAACTAAAACAGCTTCCAACTAGTATACATAAACTAGGCCAAGTGATGTCCCACTGTCTGCTGAGACTAAGGCTCGAGAAAGAAACCATGACATCTCAGGGTACTTTCCTAAACAGATGTTTGGCATCTAGGATAGCTACTCCTGTCATGAAAGCAGTTCAGTGGGGCATCAGAAAACATGCACTGTTGATTGACAGCTGTCACATCTCTGTGAAAAATGGCTGGACCAAAACCAAGCAATCTTCAGGAGGGCTAACTATGTTAATCACAGCTTGTTAGGGTTTGGGAGTGTTAGAGATGTTAATACTGGGCCCCTGATTTTTGTCCTATTAGAAATAGTTTCCCCAATAATTTTTCAGAGATGTGGCAACAGCATCTGGACTGGCAAGAGTGGGAGATGGGTGCCACAGCCAACAGACCAGCTGCACATCCTATCTAGCAGAGAGCTACAGTGAAGTAACCTATGGAGACAATGAGGCAGTAAATCCTTGTGGGACGGAAGAGGACTGAAAAGAAGCTACAGGAGGAGTGTGACAGCTGTTGGTCAAACCGTGCCTCTCTACAGGAAGAAGGTGAATGTTAGAACTTCTGCTCTGTCTCATTGGCTCCTTTTTACTTACCAGTCTTTCCTTTAGGTTTTCTCTTACCTTCTACATTTTTTCTGTGAGCAGAAAGAAGAAACCAAGCTCTAAGCTGAACTTTTAACTCTTGACCTGGGAATGTCTTAGTTGGATCATACTATTCATTACATTGATGCATTAGATTTCTGTAGCTGTGACAAAATACCTAAGATAAATAAAGGAGGAAAAGTTTATCTTAGTTCACAGTTTCAGAGGCTGCAATCCATTGTGCTGGGGATGGGATGGCACACAGTACATTGGAGCACATGGCAGAGGAAGCTGCTTACCTCCTGGCAGGCAGGAAGCACAGACAGAGGAAGGAGCTCAAATCCTAAAAGCCTCCACAAAGGCACACCCAATGACCTAACTTCTCCCTCTAGGTCCCTCCTTCTAAAGGTCCTACCACGTCCCAGTTGTGCCACCCTGTAAATAAGGGAAGCACACACCAAGGGTCAGCAAAATGACTGCTTCCTGGCCAGCATAAGCAAGCAGCTTTTATTGAGATAAAGAACAGAGCTGGGCATGATGGTGCATGCCTTATTCCCAGCACTCAGGAGGCTGAGGTAGGAGGAACATTGTGAGTTCAAGGGGAGCTTGGGGCTTCAACGCGAGCACAAAGCCAGCCTGAACTACATAGTGCAACCCTGTCTCAAAAAACCTAGGGCCAGGAGTTTGGCTCAGTGGTTTAAGCAACTGCCTGGCAGGTGTGAGGTTGTGAGTTTGATCTCCAGTGCCACAAAACAAAACAAAACAAAGAAACTCATATTGTGCATGCTTAGATTATATAACTTGTTTGCTTCTTGTCCCTATGGGACCTCGTGTTTTGTCTTGGGGGGAGGGGTGTTTCAAGGCCTGCACCTTCTACCAAAACACTGTCAACTGGATGTGTCTGGGACAAAATGGAGTCAATGTGGCCTCTCTATACCACTCTGGTTACCGAGTCTTCAATACATAGGTTTTTGGAGGATCCTTCTAAGCCATAACAACTGATGTTACTATAGCCAGATTTTCTGCTGCAACATAATGAAACTCCCTTAGCTTTCCTGACTTTCCTGAAAACCCTCATCTGCAAGCTCTTCAAAGGCCATTGGCTTCTACCATTGATTATTTTAGATTCTGCATTCACTTAGTCTTTACTCAAGTTCTTTCCCACTTCTGCCTAGTACTTCTGTCATGGTTTATATTTGGATATATCCCAAGAGCCTCAGGTACTCATAGGAGGAACTTTAGGAAGATGACTGGATTATGGCAGCTTTAAAGCTGACTTGCTGGTAGGAGGTAGGAATGGTCAGAAGAGGTGGGTCATTGGGCTGCGGCCATAAGAGTTTATCTCCCACCCTAGCCCCTCCCTTCACTTACTCTCCCTTCCTGTCTGCCATCCCCCTCTGCCATGTTGTACTGCTCTGGAGTCAGCAGACTATGTACTGAAATGTGAAATCAAAACAAGTCTTCTTCTTTAAATTGTGGATGTTGGGTATTGTGTCTCAGTGATGAGAAAGTTACTGTCTTAGTTACTTTTCACTCATTGCCGAGACAAAATACCTGATGCCCAAAATTAGGGAAGGGAAGATTTATTTCTTACAGTTCTCAGGGGTTTCCGGTCCATACTCAGTTGGCTCCAAGGCAGCGTGGCGTGGTGGGTGGCCATTCATGGCGGCTGCCAAACAGCAAGTGAACTGGCAAGAGAGAAAGAAGGAGCCAAGACATGTGTTCCTCTCGTCCTTACGCTATATGTCGGCTCCACCCCTGGGCAGGTGCAGCACTCACATTGCCAATTCCAGCACTAGACAACAAACCAGTCCGGAACTCCAGACTCAGCCCCATCCAAATTATGAGTCCTTGGGGTACACAGGACAAACCAATACAGTTACTAAGACAACTTCCAAAGCTAACCTACAGGTTTAGATTTTTTCTTATGTCAGCACACCACCACTTCTGGATACAAGCTGCTGTGCTGTTTATTGTTGTATAATATGTTTCTTCAAAACTTATTAGCTTAAATAGTACACATCTATTATTTCTACTTTGTGGGTCAGGCAGGAATGGCTTCATGGGGTGGCTCATTACTTATTGTCAAGATGTCATCTGGGCCTGAAATTCTGAGCCCTAAGGCTCAAGCTTCTGTTTCTAGGAGGGCTTACCCATGTGGCTGTTGACAGAAGGGCTCCATTCCTCACTCACCATTAGGGCATCTTCATAGGGCAGCTTGAGGGCCTCCGTGAGATTCTACAAAGCTTCCCCAAATGGAGCGATCACAGAAAGAGAAAGAACAAGGCATAGTGTCCTCAGAAGTCACACACCATCCACTTCTGATCTATTTTATTGGTCATGACCAACCCTGATCTGATGTTTGGGGACATGAGTGCCAGGTGGCAGGAATCACCAGAACATTTTGCAGGCCAGCTGCCCATCACATAGTCCATGCAAGTGAGGTTCCTGTGAGACATAGTAGGGTGAGAAGAGTGAACAACAGGTCTGGAGGGGAAGAGGGAGAAAACTCAGAACATGATGAAATAAATAACATACAGGTCAGAGTCTGCATTGATGGTTTTTTTTCTTCAATGTCCTATCACTTTGGATCACAGAACTTTTTGTTTAATGTTTGTCTAGTTCTTGACACACTGTACTAGTTAACTTTTATGACATGTTTTACAGTGTACTTTATCAGACCCTGAAAACAACTGTGTGGATACATTTTTCTTTTTATTCTCATTTTAAGATTAAGTGACTGTGGTTAAAAGTTGTCAAACCATTTCTAAATCCAGCAGAAAAATGATTGAATCTAGGTCTAAACCCAGGCTTTCTGAGTACAATAAATCTTGGGTCCTCCCACTTCATCTATGTATTTTTTTTTATATATGCACATACACACCTCTTCCACTGAGATAGAAATCATGTTACTTCATGTCATCCAGGCCAGATGTAGAGCTCCCGATGTTGAACCCACACATGGCAGGATGTTGTGGAAAAGCAGCTTAGAGAGAGGCAGAGTATAAGGAGCAGGTGCCCCTCCTGCTACCCTTCATCATTTTTGCCTCCACTAGGATGGGGTCTGCCTTCTAGACATCCTGTTAGGGTAACCTAACCCTCATCTCCAGACATTGCCACAGGATGTTTAGTGGAAGCTGCCACTGGGACAACTAAGGCCTCTATTGGAGACACTCAGCCTCCATGAGAGAGTTTGCTCGCTTAGCCTAATCCAAACAGATGCAGGCTTAAATAGAACAAAAAGGCAGAGGAAGAGAATCTTCTTTTTCTCTTTAGCGTCTTTGAGCTGGCATGTTGGTCTTCTCCTGCCTTTTTGAAGCAGCTTCAGACTAAAACTCACACCATTAGCTCACCTGTTTCTCAGGCCTTTGGACTTAACTGAAACTCACACTATGGGTTCTCCTGGGTATCCATCTTGCTGGATGCCAACCTCAGAGCTTGTCAGCCTCCATGGCTAGATGATCCAATTCCTTATAATAAATCTGTCTCTACTTTTCTGGAGAATCCAGATTGATAGAAGAAAGCTTACACTCATTGAGCTGTGATTATTTACCAGACACTACAGTAAGTACTTTCCAAACAGTTCTATTTAACCCCACCTTCAGCAAAAATAAAGAAGTACTATTACTATCCTCTCAAAGAGGTTAATGAACTTGCTTAATAAGATCACCAATGCAGTGAGCAGCAGAACTGTTTCACAAAAGTAACTCCAAAGTCCATTATTCTACACCACTTCATGCTATTTTACCAAATTCCAAAGCACCTGGGCTCCATTGGAACTGTCAACCATATACACTTTGCTGCTGCTACGCAGTCCCATTCACCCTTATAGCTCTCTGGATCCCAAGTCCCCTTCCTCTACATCAGCTAAAATTCACTTGCTCACTAGTTAAACATGTGTTCAGCCACATGGGCACAGAGTATACAGTAATGAGCAAGTTGTGTGTAGCTCTTTCCCTACTGGAGTCCACCAAGGGGCCCCTGCTTCCAGAAAAGAAGATGACAGTCATTTGGGCAGTGCCAGTCTGTCTGATAATGGATAGCGTCATAGGTAAGATCAGAGCAGGGGGCACACAGTGGTATTTGCAGGAAGGGCCACTGCAAGTGAAACCTAAAGAATGGAAATGCACTCAGGAGGCAAAGACTTGGTTCTCCTGAGTTGAGAGAGGCTGTAGATGTGTTTGAGTGATGGTTTGTAATTCTAGTTGATACAACAGCTGTAAAAAATTCTTTTGTTAAAACTCCTTTCTGGTAGTATAATTTGACTACACACTTCATTTTCAAAACCAATGCAAAGTACCAGTTGTGATACAAAGAGAAACAAAGCAAATGCAGCGTATATAAAACAAAACATATCTCCATATACAAGTGTGCGTGTCTAGCTACACCAGAAGATACAGTGAAGGGGAGAGAAGACAGAGCCTCTCGGTGCACTCACAGTGAGCACGCTAGGCTCGTGTTATGTTGGCATGTCAGATATCAAGAGCAGTATTGCCAACAGTGCTGTGAATTTCTAAAATAGTGAACAACCTTGGTAACATTCCAGATAAAACAAAATGTAAATATCTACTCGATTTGCATTCATGGAAATTTTAGGAGAGAGAGAAAGTTCAGCCAGTTAAAAACAATTTTTATCTGTTTTATGTCGTTGAGACATTCAAAATGTTGTGGGTCATGGGTTCATTCTTTTCTTGTGTCCAGCTGCTTTGCATTGGTAACTGTGGGGTAGCCCACATTCCTCATGCTTAATGCGCTCTGCCCGGTAGCAACTCCCCCAATCAATGTGATTCAAGCTCTTCAGAAATTTCCTTGGAGGTGGTAACAGCCTCCCAAGATCACTCCCATCCCCAAAGAACCAATAGTGTCTCATAGAAGTACATGAATTTGCCAAGTAGCTTCATTGAAAAAAGTAAAATGAAACAATTAAATTAACTTTAATAATATGTTTAATATACTGGGGTATATAAAAATATTATTACTTCAACATAATCACTATAAACATAAATAATACAATGTTTTTATTTTCCTTTCCTACTAAGGCTTTGAAATCTAGTGTGATTTTTATACATTCAGAATGTCTTGGTTTATGTGAGCCACATGCCAGGTGTTTAACAGCCACATGTGATTCCTGGCTTTCATATCAGACACTGAAACATGAGAAAACACCAAGTTCCCTACTTTAACATAAGGACTTCTAAATTAGTTAGCTTTCAACTGTTGGCACAAACTACCTGACACAGACAATTTAAAGAGGAAAAGATTTATTTTGTCTCACAGTTTCAGAGGATTCAGTCCATGGCTAGGGGCTCCATTACTTTTGGACCTGTGGTGAAGTGGAAGGACATGATGGTAGAAAGCTACTTGACTTATGGAAGCCTGGAAGCAGAGGAAGTGAGAAAGCCAGAGAGAGGACAGGGCCAGGGACAAAAGTTACACTCCCGTGATTCATTCTTTTCAAACAGGACCCACCTCCTGTTTCCATCACCTCTCAATAGCCATCAGATTATGGTTTCATCAGTGGATTAATCCACAAGTTAGGGCCTCATGACCCAACCAACTTCCAAAAGCCCATTTGCAACCAAGCCTTCAATGCAATGAGCCTCTTAGGGTGACATATTGGATGCCAATAATGATTTCTTTTATGAATTCTCTGTGTCCAAGAATTCTTACACTTGGAGAAACACAGACACAGGTTTTCTAGACAGACACATGGAGAGACTGGGACCCTGAAATGCAGGGACACACTGTTCAGGGTGAGCCACAAAGCACACAAGTGCAGGGGCTGAGCTACACAATCCAGCTCCCAGGCACAGGGTGAATGGAGTTGCAGTTAACTGCTGATAACCACATAAGGCTGAGTGCTGACTGCAAATTGAAGGCCCCCTTGAAAATGCTGGAAACAGATGTTCTGAAGACTCTGACCTCTCATCATTAATTTTAGAATTTTCAATGCTGGTTAATTTCCCCTTTTTATTGCTGAACTCCACACAGCAGATTGCTCAGTGTCAATGGGAGTATCCTTTGGGGATGTTCAATATATCAAATCTGAAGGTCGCTGGAAATCTGAGCAATGAGGGGAGTGGAGGAGGACCAGGAAGGAGGGCGAAGCACTTTGTGGGCACAGAGAGGCTGAGAAGAGGCTCCTCTGGCTGCCATTGAACCTGAGCAGGAGAGATGAGCACCCATCTGCCAGCTCTTGCCTGATGGCAGGCAAAACAAGGGCTTTAGGGAGGACACATGGGAATTAAGAAAATCAAAAGCAGTGATTTGTGAAAGTCCCCCTCATCCCCTGCATTTGACACCTTCTTTTCCATCTGATGACCTAAAGTGGCTGCTCAGAAGTGAGTACTCTGCAAGGAACAATGCAGACCCTGCAGTCAGGCAATCCAGTTCAAGTTATGTTACCTGCATTTTCTAGCTGTGAGATCTTGGGTGGCTGCATAACTGAGCCTGTTTGCTTGGGGAGGAAATGGGATGATGAGGGCCACCGCAGTTTTGTGAGAAGTTTATAGTATGAAAGAAATGATGCCAAGCACAGGACTGAGCACATAGCAGGGGCTCAATAAACCACCACTCCTTCCCCCTTTATGGCCTTTCTCAGAGAGTTGGTAGACAGCGCTGCTGGAATTTATAGTGGCTGGTGGTGATGAGTTTAGGGGTCTCCCTGCAACATCTTCTAGGAAATAGAGGCTGCTTTGAGGCCAAAACCCATAGGGGAAAAATCAAAGTTGCTTCAGAAAAGCACTGTGTTAGATGAGCCCAGTGTTCTAGTGTGTCCACGCCTTAGGGTATCAACTCTTGGCTCTTATGTATTATGAGAGAATGAAGGGGAAAAAACTGGCAGAAGCAGAGGAGGTGCCATGGCTGAACCCCTGGGCCAACTGCATCAGCCCCTCCAGCCTGCCTGCTCAGGAAATAGACACAGAAGCCACACCAGCTGGTTGGGTGCTGAGATGGGGTGCAACCTCCACCATCCAGTCCCCCTGGGCTCCTGGACATAGCTCACGCCTTCCTTCCAAGAAACCAATTCTTTTTGAATGCCCTATGGGCTTTCTGTTCTTTGGATTGTTTATTGAAGTGCCCTCACTGAGGGTTAAAATTCCAGCAAAGTTTGGCAAAAAATCATGGTTATACTTTGTCAGTACTTTGGAAGAGATACAGTTTCTTACATAGAAACTGTGAAAGAGAAGATCTCTAGGGCTTTTAACTTCTTTAAGAATGGCGGGGAAAAAATCCCCCAGCATCCTGCAGGTGTTCAGGTAAACCTCCAGTGAATCCCAAGCTTTCTCATTGCCATTTTTACTGTTCCAATTTGGCTCTCTACCCTGGGAGGACAATCACAGTGCAAGGGCAAGGGACACTCTGATGCTGAATCGCTCACCTCCTGAGAGCTCCTCCCCAGCCCAGGTGGGTGATGTTGTGAGGCGATGACCTGACCTTGAGGGCTTTGTGTCACCTTTCCTGCCTTCATCAAGACTGTTGAGGTCACTTTCCTCAACCCAGCCAAAGCCAGAGGAATAGTTGTTGAGAGACCCCTCCCTGATGGGGCCTTGTTTTGGTGTTTATGTCCCTGATTTATAGCCATTCTGGGCCCAGGCAGGGACGACGAGGCCAGTATCTCCAAGCATGTGTAGGAAATGATGTTTGACCTTCAGCTGACAAGTAATAGGGTTCCTTACTGGCCCGGAGTGCTATGGGGCAGGCAAGTGGTGGCCCAGTCTCTCTGCTCTCTGTTTGCTGGGATCTGTCTCAAGATAAATGATTCACTGGGTCTGGAACCTGCTACTCATTAAAAGCATGATTTGTGTTTCCTTCTGTGTCAGTCAGGGACTTAACCATTTTCACTGAAAACCATGACTCTTCATGAGGGCTTACTAAGGCCCTGTATGTAACTAAAAGCAGAACAAGATTTGAGCTTTGTTTTGTATTCCTTGTTACTGTAAAACTTTGGGTGAGATCTCTACTTAGCCCTATAAGTAGGTGGATTAATCATTTAAGGAGAATCTAAAAGTTGGCAAACAAGCTTGCTTAGCCCTAAACTTAAGTAATCTCAGCCCTCTTCAAGACCAATGACATTGAGCCGGGCATGGCGGCTCATGCCTGTAACCCTAGCACTTGGGAAGCTGAGGCAGGAGGATCGTTGTGAGTTCGAGACCAGCCTGGGCTATGAAGTGAGCTCAAGGCCAGCCTGAACTGCATAGTGAGACCCTGTCTCAAAAAGACAAAAAAAAAAAAAAGACTAAAGACACTAAAATAAGGGATTTATAGGGATATTCAGTGTCGTTATGCCCAGAAGTCCCCAACCATTGCTTTAAACCTAGGATCACCTGAACTCTGGGACTGAGGCCACTATAACAAGGGAATCAAACTGTTCTTCAAGTCATGAGGGTTGCAGAGCTAGGAAACCAGGACTGAGATAATAATCAACTGGACCCCAGCCCGCCAGCTAATCCTTTTAAGCTGTCCTCCTGTCCTTTGGGGGAGCAGTCTGACCTTCGTTAGAGTGTGCCCCCTTCGGCTGCTCAAGATGGAATTCTTTTCTATTTCCTAATTCGAAAAGGAACAAGGTTAAGGCAAGCCCGATCTTAGCTCCTCACATTCAAGCCCTTTACAACTTTCTTCTGTTTTCCGATTAAAAATTTTTTTCTGTAAAAAAGAAAAAAAAATGGATCAACAATCCAGTCCAAAATACCGTATCTCTATTCTATGTTCTCGTTAGTGTACACACACACATTCCACACACATCTGCATATGTATGTATTAAAACTAGTGAGCACCAAATGCAATTGATAGCTTGTTAGCATTGGACCAGTGCCAATTTCCTGACTTTGAAGATGTATTATGGTGATAGAGGCTTGTTGAGGAAAAGTGGGCAAAGGGTCCAGGAGAACTCTTTATTTATTTTTACAACTTTTTTTTGAGAAAACAAATTATTTAGTTTCTTTATTTTTGTTTTAAATTATTATCATTTTGGTCTTGTAAAATAGGGTCTTAGATGTCATTTGTACTGAAAAAAAAATAAAATAGGGTCTCACTATATAGCTCAGAGTGGTCATGAGCTCATTATGCAGTGCAGGCTGGCCTTGAACTCACGGTGATCCTCATGCCTCAGCCTCCTGAGTGCTGGGATTAAAGACATGTACCACCGTGCCTAGCTTTTAAATTCTTTAAAGAATGAAGTCTTTCCCACAAGGACCCTGAGGTTCTCACAGGAATTAAGCATGCAAGCCACACCTCCTGGGTAAAGCTGCACTGGGCCCCTGGGATTGCACTTGCTAAGGGACATTTTCCTCACTGGGCACCAGACAGTGTTTACACTTGAGGTGCTGCCGGTTCTTCGATTTTTCCTTGTTTTTTCTTTACCACTTTGAGAAATGTCAATTTAAAAAAATTATTTTGTTTCATATTGCCATTGACAGGGAAGCATTAGCGGATCACATGCTCCTGATGTGTTTTGCCACAGCTGGTAACTCTGACTTTCACACACCAGTTGGTGACCATTGCCGAAAGTGGACCACAACTTACCTCACCTACCACATCTTGTGATCATTCAGCCTCTTTCCTTTGGTCTTTCTATACTGTGGTTTCAGCCTGAATCCAAAGATTTTAGCCCATGATGTTATTGGGAAAAAGTAGATCTATTAGGAGGTGGGGCCCGGTAGGAGGAATTTAGGTCACAGGGATGCACTTTTGAAGGGGATATTGGGACTCTAGCACCTTCCGATCTCTTTTTGTTTCCCAGCCACCTTGGGATGAGTGGCTTTGCATTCTCCCAGCTACAGTGTTCTGCCTCACTACAGTTTCAAAAGTTTCAGTGAGACCATGGACTGAAACCTCTGAAACCATGAACCAAATCAAACTTTTCTTCTTTATAAGTAGATTATCTCAAGTATTTTGTCACAATGATAGAACGCTGACCAATACATCCTGTTTGGTGCTGTACCTTCTACCTGGCAGAGCAGACACTCAAGACGTGCTCTTTGAATAGATGAGTCCTAAACAGAATCAAGTAAGAACCAAGAACCAAGGTGCTGGGAAGAGTCCTTAAGTCAGATTGTTTTTTCTTCCTATGCGTGATTTACAGGTTTCAAGGAAGGACACTTGTTTTCTGCTGAGTTGGCTCATGTAGGATGAACTGAGCTCCTGAAAACATCTCTCCTCCTAGCTAGAGAAAGGGAGCTCACAGGACAGATACCAGTGGGGCAAGCATGGCCACGATGGTGGGGCACAGGTAAAGAGGTGCAGACCTAATAGGAATGAGGAAAAGAAAAGTCTGAGGGCACTGAAGGAGCTCCTGAATCCAGATGGGCCAGAACTTTCCACCTTCTAAAACCCAAGATGCCAGACATGGTGGTATGTGCCTGTAATCCAGCATTTGGGAGGCTGAGGCAGGAGGATCACCATGAGTTTGAGACCAGCCTGACTTACAAATCAAGACCTTGCCTCAAAAAGCAAAAATAAAAACGAAACAAACAGAGCTGCCATCTCCTCCTAGCAGATCCACCTGTAGCATCACAGAGATCCCTGGTGGCCTGGCCCGTCCTGCCCCCTCATTGCCCCAGACGAAAGCGAGCCCTGCATGCAGCACCCCTTTCCCACAGGCCCCCTGTCCTCCACATCTGCACTGGCTTGAGGATAGTGTGGCAGCGGTCGGGGCTGAGGCACAGAGCAGAGAGCCCTCTTCTGACTGATGCGTTCCTCTACCCTGCTCACGGGCCCCTTATTCATTGCTCGTTCTCACACATGGAAGCAAAACATGTCAGAAATACCACAGATGCTCCAATAGCATTGAAAATTGGCATCACAAAACTTGGGCAGGGCTAGAGATTCTTGGCTGGAGCACGTTTAAAAGAATAAGGATCATCTAGGAAGTGATGCCAGGAAAGGGGTTGCATGTGGGGAAACACAGTGCTCCCAGAGAGGCAGTGCGTGGCACTTGGGAGCAGTGCCCAGCAGGGCAGTGCAGGCTGCCAGGGCTGGGCCTACTGAGGATGGTGAGGAAGGGCCGAGTTTGTCCTGAGTTGTAAAGAACCACTGGAGGGCACTAGGCAGAAAGCGACAGAATCCAAATTGTGTGTGGCAAGAGCTGTCCTGGCAGTGGGCAGAATTGTTGAGGAGGACTGGACCCATGAACCTGGAGGCCGCAACGTGTCCTGAGAAAGCAGCCGTGGTGCCACAAGTGCTGGGGAGAGCTTCTTGCATGATGCCTTTCTGTGCTCCTCTTTCTCAGTGAAAGGGGGGCCAGCTCACCTACCCAGAATGAGATGGGAGGTGATGAGGGGAGAGATGAAGGGAGATGAGAAGGGTGCAGGGTTCCAGAGAAGGAGAAAGTTGAAAAGGGTTTGAATGTGAGGAGCTAAGATCAGGCTTGCCTTAACCCTTGTTCCTTTTCGAATTAGAAAATAGAAAAGCATTCCGTCTTGGGCAGCCGAAGGGGGTACACTCTAACGAAGGTCAGACTGCCCCCCCAAAGGACAGGAGGACAGCTTAATAGGATTAGCTGGTGGGTTGGGGTCCCGTTGATTATTATCTCAGTCCTGGTTTCCTAGCTCTGCAACCCTCATGACTTGAAGAACAGTTTGATTCCCTTGTTATAGTGGCCTCAGTCCCAGAGTTCAGGTGATCCTAGGTTTAAAGCAATGGTTGGGGACTTCTGGGCATAACGACACTGAATGTCCCTATAAATCCCTTATTTTAGTGTCTTTAGTCTTTTTTTTTTTTTTTTTTTTTTTTTTTTTTTTTTTTTTTTTTTTTTTTTTTTTTGTCTTTTTGAGACAGGGTCTCACTATGCAGTTCAGGCTGGCCTTGAGCTCACTTCATAGCCCAGGCTGGTCTCGAACTCACAACGATCCTCCTGCCTCAGCTTCCCAAGTGCTGGGGTTACAGGCATGAGCCACCATGCCCGGCTCAATGTCATTGGTCTTGAAGAGGGCTGAGATTACTTAAGTTTAGGGCTAATCAAGCTTGTTTGCCAACTTTTAGATTCTCCTTAAATGATTAATCCACCTACTTATAGGGCTAAGTAGAGATCTCACCCCAAGTTTTACAGTAACAAGGAATACAAAACAAAGCTCAAATCTTGTTCTGCTTTCAGTTACATACAGGGCCTTAGTAAACCCTCATGAAGAGTCATGGTTTTCAGTGAAAATGGTTAAGTCCCTGACTGACACAGAAGGAAACACAAATCATGCTTTTAATGAGTAGCAGGTTCCAGACCCAGTGAATCATTTATCTTGAGACAGATCCCAGCAAACAGAGAGCAGAGAGACTGGGCCACCACTTTCCTGCCCCATAGCACTCCGGGCCAGTAAAGAACCCAAGGAGACCTATTACTTGTCACAGGCAGAGAGATGAAAGATCACTGAAGGAACTTCTGGTAGGAGAGATGGAAAGGGCCAGGTTACAGGTGCCCAGGAAGGTTGCTCGTGTGGAGGTCAAGTGGGAGCCCTTGGTGATCTTGGGCCCTCCCTTGCTAATGTCTCAGGGGCTGCTCAATGACAATGGTGCCCCTTAGTCTGACGGTGCTGATGTCTGGAGAGTATCACCCTCTGGCTGAGCTTTTCATGCCAGAGTTTGCCTAACTTCCAGTGTCAGAAAGAGCTGAGTGGGATTTTCTGTTCATCAGCTTCCAAATTCCTCAGAAACTTCACCATCAAGCTCGTTTCTGAAGTCTGCATACCACAGAAGAACAGTTATCATGACACAATAAGAAAACAAAACACCCAGGAGGCTGAGGCAGGAGGTTCACAAGTTGTAGGCCAGTTGGGGCTATATGGTGAGACCCTGTCTTGAAAAAAGGAAAGAAGGAAGGAAGGAGAAGGGAAGGGAAAGAAAGAGAGAGAGAAAGCAAGCAAGCAAGCAAACAAATAATGACATAGCACAATAACAATAAAACTCCTGAAACTTGCATTGCACCCTTGTGCTTACAGGGGAAACAACAGAGGCCCCTCTCACCAGGAAGCCCCCTGCCTCCCTCTGTGGGAAGGAGCTGCCTACATTGCAAAGCAACAAAGAGGGCTTCCTAGGAGCGTTGGCTGTGCTGGTCTACAGACCCTTTCTGAATCTACCTGGACAGTGATGTCTGCATTCCAGAGCCCCTTACACAAAGCTCTGTTGTGTATTACATATTAAGTTACAATTTTGATTTACTGTCTCCTCTAAAATGAAACTAACTTTGGCTTGCTGATGTAAAACCATCTGCCTAAGTCTTGCTCTCCCAACTCTTATGCGTTCTCTTCTCCCCACCCACACTTAAGTATTTCTGCCTAGTTGATGCTTTATTAATTTTCTGGTAATGGGAGTCGACCCACTGAGATAGAACTCCAGGTCTTTTTATTTTTTATTTTGAGTCAGGACTACACTTAGTACAAGTTGCCCAGGCTGAGCTCAAACTTTCGATCCTCCTTCCTGGAATTACAGAGTGCTGGGATTACAGTGTGTGCCACCATGTCTGGCAGTTTTGCCGCTTGGATTCCCTTCCACTTTTTTTCATTCTCTGCAGTTTTGCCTTTCCTTCCCAATTTCCCATAAACCCCTGCCTATCCCATTTTCTTCTCTCATTTTTCACATGAAAAAGACAGAGGTTCAAGCAAACAAGGTTTCCTCATGGATTCATCTCTCTCTCACACACACACACAAACACAACAAAAGTGAAAGACGCATCTCCTCTGTCTTAACACAGGCTCCAGTATAAACCTGGTGGCTGAAACAACAAGAACATGTTCTTCCCTCACAGGTCTGGAAACAAAGAGCCCAACAATGGGGAGCCAGCACTCCCCCATACAATCACTTTGGGGAGTAGTTTCAGCATAAGAACTTGGGGGTAACACATTCAGCATGCTGATTTGAAGACTGCTGTTGCGGACAGTGCAACCAGGAGAGGGTTTCATCCTGGTTAAGTTACAGACTGGTTGTCCCAGTTCAGCAGCTCAAACTTACCAAGCCAGGGCTGCCCTAGTCAGGAGCAAGCTTTCTTTTTGCTTACATCAGTTAACTGTCAGGCAGGGGACACACACACACACACACACACACACACACACAGAGAGAGAGAGAGAGAGAGAGAGAGAGAGAGAGAGAGAGAGAGAGAATATTCCACAAAGAATTAGGCAAAAGTTGGAGATGAGAAGAAATAGAAAAATCACATGGGAAGTAAAGAAGCCAGAGTGTGTGAAGCCCAAGAGTGTTCTGTTTGTACAGTGCACCCTGTTTACCATGGAGGGATTGTTTTCTGGTTCCCTTGATGTCAGAAGCTGCATTTAACAAACAAACACAGCATGCCTCTATAACCTTTAAAAGTGCATATAAAACAGGGCAATACAGTGGATCCCCAAAATTCTCGGGGTTATGTTCCTAGAGCATATGAGAATTGTGAAAAACCATGATTTTCAAATATGGTCAAAAATGCCGATAAGTGCCTAGTTTTATAGTTTAAACCCTAAATATGCAATGTGTCCCATAGTTATGTAATTTAATTTAATAAAATACTGTATTAATAAAGTTTAGAAGGTGCAGGATGTTTTGGAGGTGTCTTGGGGATTTTAGGGCTTTTGGAAAAACAAAACCGTGCAGTACAGCAGACCGTTATAATGTGGGAATAGTTGTGTATCTACCAGATAGGTTACAGGGAAGCAGCCAAACAGCAACAAGGAGAACTAAACAACACTCTTGGATTGGCTACCTGCAAACTCCCACCAAAAAAAAAAAAAAAATTGTCAGTTACAGAGAATATTTACTTTCCGCAAAATTGCAGGGTTTCCTCAAACAATTATTAGTTAGGTTCTAAGGAAAAATCCACAAATAACTGAAGCCATGAACTCTAAATTATGGCTTCGCAGGGGTATACTGTACACATTTGAAGAGAGTAGGAAGCCCAGAGTTGCTCTTCGGATAACTGAAGAGAGAGGAATATGAAGGTTTCTTTCAAAATGAGCCCGGACTTCGCATGGGTGGGGCATACATATGGGCTAGGACAGGTGTGTGAATTTATTCATTTCCTGCATGGCCATAGAAAAGAAATGCATGAAGAAAGCTCTGAGCACAGTCCATCTGCAATCCATGTGCCTAGTCAGTACCCTTCCTGTTCAAAGGATCAGCCAGTGAGAACCCTATAAAGATCATGTAGGAAGAGGAAGGAAAATGGAGAGAGGGTGACGTTGCTGCCATCCATCAGAGATTAAGCATTTTCTCTCTTTTTGTAGCACCGGTCTCACAAAAGGCCAACACTGGTCCTCAGACTGTTATGCAGAAGCTTGGAAGCTATGCCAGCCCACATGTGGGTGATGTACTCAGTTCCCAAAGGTGTGTCCTCTTTCCCATATGAGGGAAGCCTCAGCACCCAAAATCTATGTGGAGATGATTCTTGTCCCAAGTAACAGTAATGCATCTTTAGGGAATATCCAACTGAATGCTTTGATTGGAAATTTAGACAATCGGTATGCAATCAGGGGAGGGAGATAGAATCTAGAAACAAATTTCTTGTGGATATGGAGCTACTCTTCATGCTAACAGGGTATATTCATTAGTTAATGGGTCTGCATAGAACTGATAAAGCTGCTTAAGTATTGATTATTTGATCAGCATTATCTAAGGAATTCAGGGACTGGGCTAATTGCCATGTCTTTTCTCTGTGGAGACTGGCCAAGAGTTGAAAAAAATAAGGAGGGAAATTATGCCAAAAATAGGGACTTTTAAAAAAATCAGGGAAACTTGCCATTTCTTTTCAAAATTCAGTTAAACCAGATGGTCTTTGAAATAACTTATAGTTACAAAACACAATTCTTTGCATAAGGTTAATAGAAGTGTGAGTCACTGGTGATTTTCATTTTTTCTATGACTCCTAAGACCTTAAGCTTATGTTTTTTCTGTCTATAGAAACAAGAATTATCCCAAATATAGCTGCTGTTATATGTGGCTGTACTTGAAAGACTGGATCCTTTAAACACGACCTGATCCAAAACACACAATAATCGTGCATGATATTTGTATCCCTGTTTTACAGTCAAGGCACAAAGAAGTTAAATCTCTTACCCACCACAGCTCTCAAGAGAGGAATGAGGATGGAGCCCCAGCCCTCTCAAATATCCCAAGATTATTTCCAAAATCATACACTGATCAGAGACTAGCAACCAAGTGCTTTTAAAAGGGAAGAACACAACATTAATATCAGGCATTGAACAACAATGCCCGAGGTAACAAGTAGTAGACTTAAAACACCCAACGAAGCCGGGCATGGTGGTGCACGCCTTTAATCCCAGCACTTGGGAGGCTGAGGTAGGCAGAGCATTGTGAGTTCGAGGCCGGCTTGGGCTACAACTCGAGCGCAAGGCCAACCTGAGCTACATAGTGTGACCCTGCCTCAAAAAACCAGGGCCGGAGTTTGGCTCAGTGGCTCAAGCGCCTGTCTGGCAGGTGCAAGGTTGTGAGTTCAATCCCCGGTGCCGCAAAAATACAAAAACAAAAACAAAAAAAAGACAAAACAAAAATACACCCAAAGAGTGGTAACGTGAGCCAGGATTATATATCTAAACAAACTGACCTTCAACGAAAAAGAGCACAAACAAATTTTTATGAACATGTTTGAATTTAAAGAATATTGTCATCTTTAACCCTTCCTGAGAAATTGTCATGATTACAGCTTCAACCAACCAAAATATCTGGTGAGACAGAGGTATAAGGATTGGGGGTATAAATTAAATATACATTTACTTATGGAACTAATATTAAATGGTGGAAATAGGGGAGACAGTGTAGTGATATGTTCTCACAATGTCTAAGCAGATGGGTATTTGAAATGTGGAAAGAGAAGGTGAAGAATAAGTGGAGAATAGAAGAGCTAACTAATGGCTTGATAATATAGTGGTGAATACAAGAATATTACAAATTAGATCCTGGAGGACAGGGAAGGGAAAGTGAAGAGAGAAAAGGGTAAAGAAGACCCATTTCAGAGTTTGAGTGACAGTTTCACAGAATGAATCTGTTTGACATTTGGATCTCTCTTTACAACACCTGTTTTGCTGAGAAGACAGCAAAAGGCCTTTTGTCGTGGTGGTTGAAACGTGCTTTGAAGTCAGGTAGCCAGGGAACAGCCGAGTTCATATCAGGTTTGCTGTTGGACAAAGCACTTCATTGTTCTCACTCTCCATTTCTTCATGAGAAATCTGAGGCTGATAATGTATTTCTTTCAGTTTTATGAGATTGTAAGAAGACATATACCATTATGGATTAAAAACTGGTAGTCAATTTAACACCAGCTGAATTAAATCAGCATGGTGCTGAGTGTAGATGGCCCACCTGAGGACTGTTGCCGGCAGAAAAGGAGACGTGGAGAGGAAGAGTGCAGCTTTGTGGGTTCTCCTAAGGGTTGTTGTTTGGAGCCGCTGGTTCTCCTGGAGGAGCTTGTCATAGCTAGCTTCCCTGATATGAACTCAGCTGTTATCATCTGAGGAGCTCGGGACCTTGTTGCTGAGAATGGTTGCAATTCACTTTGGGGGAGGTTTGGTCTTTACTTTGAGCATCACTGCCTGGCTCCAGAGGGGAAGATGTGAGCTGCTCAATCTCCAGGAGAAGTTTGTCAAGCTGGCTTCCTGATATGAACTTGGCTGTTCCCATCACTGGAGGAGCTCGGGACCTCATTGTCGCTGAGGATGACTGTGGTACTTTTTGGGGGAGTCCTGGTCCTTATTCTGAGCGTTGCTTCTTGGCTGCAGTGTAGAACCCTCAACCTACTGGCACAGATTCTTCACCCCACTGGCATGGACTTCTTAGCTTCCACCACTGACCTTTGGGCCTTCAAAGCACAGATTCATAAAACAGATTTGCATGAGTCATTGTAATGGGCTCTAGGCTTCCAGTTGGACTTGTGGGAGGCATTGTGATGGGCTCTAGGTCTTCAACTGGACTCATGCAGGACATTGCTGTGGGATCCAGGTCCTCAGCTGGATTTTTCTGTCTTTAGTGTTGTGGACAGATTTCCTGCATGTTCCTGTATTTAACTCTGGGTGACCATTGTAAACTAATATTATAAATTCTGAGTCCTGTATGTAATTGTTCTTGCAACTCCTAACTACAACACATACAGAACAGGAAAGTGCAAGGCCATGGTAGTCTATGCTGTCCATTGACAGGAATGCTATGTTTCATTTGTGGAATTCTTCAGAGTACACAATTAATCAATGTAAATTTTTTTTTTTTTTTTTTTTGTAGTAGGGACTGAACCAAGGGCCTTTAGACAGAGCCACTGGGCTGCGTCGCTAGCCATTTTTATACGTTTTATGTGCTTTTATTTTCTCACCAAGTTGCTAACCCACTCAAGCTGAGCTTGAACTTTCAGTCCTCTTTGCCCATGGTCCCAGAGGGCTGTGAGTACAGACGCACACCGCCATGCCTGGCCTGTGAACGTGAACTTCACCTGTTGTGGATATTTGTCCTTCTTTTGGCTCAGATCTCTGAATATCCTGCTGATGTTTGGAGTTCTCTACCTCATGTATCTGTGCTTCCTCCAAGTAAGACAGACATTCACTTTCCCAGCCTTCCTCTGAGTCTAGGGCTGAGCATTTGACCATGTTTTCCAATCAGGGCTCCCACATGACGATCCAGGTAAGGAAGAAGCAGCTGCCACCATCTCTGCTCTGCTGAGAGAGGCAGTGGTGCCATGGCTTGTCAGGGAACACCCAGGATCTGCCAGCACAGGGAAAGCTGTGAGGGCAGCCTCAGGTATACAGTGGAACCTCTGTAACAGAAACAATCCTGCAATGTGCAGTCCTCCTCCTGGTACATAATTTCAATCCTGGTTCTTTGGCACCCTAACATCCTTCCATAAATTCTTTTTCAGCTTACATCAGGATGATTAGTTTCTGACCCATGATTATGAGCTAAGATAGATACTCTTCAGTCACAATCCCCAGTCCCAATGGTTTAGCACATTGGTCATGTATCTCTCCTCTGAGTAATGACTTGTGGGTCTGGCTCCTTCTGGTGTGTGATGCCACCACTCTGTGTGGTCTCAAGGTCGTTATCCAGAATCTATTGGGTCTTGGTGGGGAGGACAGCTGAACAAGGAGAAAAAGTGTAGAGGGCATTCAGTAAGGTTGGACCTGGGAAGTAGCCTCCATCTTTCCACATTGCAAGTTGGTTCTCAAGAATAAGAAATGACCCATTCCACCACTGTAGCCTTGGCTAGAACCCTCCCCACCCCATACCACTTTTGTCATATGTGAAAGGGCTCTCTCAGTCTCTGGCTAATATAGGCAATGGGGGATATTTTAACCCAAACTGTGTCAAGTAAAAACAAATCATGACCTATCTAGTAAGGAGACTTTTGGATTATTGCAATAAAAAGAGAGGGACTATTGCAATGGGGGGAAGAATGATTGTTAAGACCTGCTGGTATCTCAAAAGTCATGCAGAGAGAGAGATTTTCTTTTCTAGAGAGAGCAAATAATGCAGGAGAGGACAGGTGATACAGTGGGACACTTGGCCCGGGAAACTTTTTCCTTGTGGTCAGCCAGCTCTCAGGAGGCAATGTTCTTTGTGCTTTAAGCTGAAGGGTAAATCAAAATACAGAGATTGGGGCGGGGGCTGCTAATGAAAGTCAGTAGATATTTAGTCCAGATTCATCAGTAGGGACTGTAAAAATAATTAGTTCATTAGCACAAGCAACTGAAAACTCAACTCCATGTGCTGTAGTCTGGGTTTGCAAGGGAATAGATTTAATATGGGCACATGATTTATAGGAGGATCTTAAAATAGTCACCCAAAAGTCAAATGCAGAGGAAAGCAAGATATAGTTTCACTTGCTGGAGACCCAAAGAATCCAACCGAGGCCCTGGATCCCACGATAATGTTCTGCATAAGTCCAGTCAAAGACTGAAAGCCCATGGCAATATCCTCCATGAGCCTAGCTGGAGGCCTAGAGCCCATGGCAATGTCTCATGCAAGTCCGTATCAAGGATCTGCACCTGGAAGGCCCAAAGGCCAGTGATGGAAGCTAGAAAGTCTGTGTCTACTGAGTGAAGGATCTGTGCCAGCAGGCTAAGGGATCTGCTTTGGAGCCAGAAAGCAACACTCAAGGTGAAGCCCAGAGCTCCCCGAAGAGAATAGCAGCCATCCCCAGCGACAGTAAAGACCTGAGCTCCTCCACTGAGTTTGTCTCAGGAAACCCAGCTGTAACAAGCTTCTCCAGGAAAATCAACATCATAAAATTTTTCCCTCCGGTTCTCCTTTTATGCCATTAGCATCAGTCTTTAGGTGGGCCTTCCACCCCCAGAACTGCGCTGACTCAGTGCAGCTAGGCTGACCCACTCAAGTTGACCATTAGTTAATCCACCACACCATATAAATAATAAAACAGAATTTAAGCTTGAGCACTGAAGTCAACTAACTCAACCAGAACTTTCCACTTTAACCAATCAAATATTTTCTTTGTCATGCTCCTGTGAACACCCTATAAAAGTTTCCCCATACTGCCTCCGTGTATATTTTCACTGAACTGCTTTCAGTGTGGTGATGCCAAATCCATGAATCAGTATCTACTCCAGTAGACTTTAATGTGCCTAGTTATATTTTAACAGAACAAACAGCTCAGTTAATCATTGATGGGGGGAGTGTAGTTCTGAGAGTTAGCTAAGCCACTCCCAGAAGGTGACTGCAGTAGGCTGTATCAGGAACGCGAAAGATTGAGGCTTAGGTAAATTTTGACACTGTCAACCAAATAACTCCCAGAATTATATAAAATCACTATCATAATAAGAATGTGAGAAAAAATAATATTTCTATCTAGCCAACTGATACCAGTAGTTACCTGTCAAACGATTATTTCTCTGATATGTTTCAATATCTCATAGTGCTAAGTATGAAACAGGATGTATCTCTAAGGGAAATCACAGTATGTGTAGGACATTAATATCTGAGCTATGAAATAACTAATGAATCAAGTTTTAGCACTATCTCTAAAGCCCTTGGCATCAGGGATATTCTTTTAAATGAAATTATGATTTCAGCTTATTTATGGATAAGGTTGAAATTTTTTTGATTCAAGTTTGCACGATATTTTTAGCATATAATTTTCATCATTTAAAACTGTTTCCAAATGAATGTCTTAGACCATCCCATCTACAATGTAAATGTGTGTGTAGATTTCAGAGTCCATTATTTTCGTATATTTTAATGTATTTTATGAACCCATTGTTAAAGTCCTTAAAGTTGGTTATTACTTATGCTCCTCGGGTTTGTTTCAATTCTCAGTATGAAGCTGTTCCCACAGTTAGAATACCAAAAAGGCTTACTCAACATTATGTACCAACATCAGGAAAAAACATTTTCATAGTTAAAATAACTTCCCATTTGTGTACACAAAACACATTCAAATTCAAGGAAATGCCTCCCACCTATCTTCTGTTTCATAAACAGAGAAATGTTCTCTTCCCACATAGACAAATAAGGAAGAAAGGAATTTTCACACAGATGGTTTTTGGCATGTGAGTAGGAGAGACAGGAGGATGGTATTTAATGGCCAGTGATTATTATCACTCCAGAAACAGGCACCTTTGTCAATGGAAGGAAGCAGAGACTCAAAGAGCTCCAAGTCTATTCTTTCTTGTGGAACCATCATGGAGTCTCCTTCCCTGCATGCACCCCATGCAGACAGCAAGAGTCCTTTTGCCATGGGCTATAGTAGGTGCTTCCTTCAGTGATAATGGAAACTAAAAATGAGGCAAAATCAAAAGCTTTAATTGGAAAATAAGAGAAAATGCAGCGGGAATCAGCTCCGGGAGAAGGAAAGCTGAATGGGGCACAACTCTGGCAGAGATCAGATTTTACTTTACAAAGAAAAGTAAGAGAAAAAAGGAAAAGCATTTTAGCTTGAGTTGCTGAAGGAGACACATGTCTGACAATGAAGATTAGACAGGCCCCTAAACGAAGAAAAAGCCAGAAGATTTAGGGTTTCCTGAAGTGGGCTGCATCGTTATCTCAATTGAGTTTCCAAGCTCAAGAGCAGCCCTTAAAGCTCAGGGGTCAATTCTGGTTCCCTGAGCAGACTTTTCCTGCCTGGTCATGGCAGGGCAGGTTTTGGATTCCTGGGTGATGCAAGTTTAGGGCAATGACTAGAGACTTTGAGGTGCTTGTTTTAGGAAGTTAAAATTGGTAATTCAATGTCCCTGAAAATCTCTTACCTTGGTGTCCTCACTCTGGAAGGGGGATGAGATAGATAAAGTAAATTTAGGGGTAATAAACACTGAATGACCAGTTTTAGACAGACATTGTTATCCGATGACTAAGCCACCTACAGGCAGAGTTGAACAGGGATCTGAACCAAAGTTTTAAGGTAATGGAGGAGCCAGATATAAAGTGAAGGCAGAAATATCAAGCTTTATCCTGTTTTTAGTTACTGATTAGGCATCTGTCGGCCTGAGTGAAGAGCCATTTTTTTTTTAAAGCAAAAGTAGGTTTTTTTTTTTGATACCTGAGATTGAACTCATGACCTTGTGCTTACCAGGTAAGTGCTTGAGCCACTGAGCTAAATCCCCAGCCTGCAAAATCAGTTTTAAGTCCCTGACTATCTCAGAAGAAAACACAAATCATATTTTTCATGAGTAACAGATCAAAGTCCTGAGTTTGTCCTCTGTCCCTCTGTGATGATCCCAAGGTTTTATTTTTTTTAACTAAATTATTCTTAGAAATGCTATGGGAAGAGTTTCCTGGCTTTAATGATATACCTGGTTTTCGAGGTTGATACAGTTGTTTGGAAGGGGAGAGTATGGAACATACTTTAATGTCCTGAGTTGGGACCCAGGAGTTCTCCTGCTCTTTGACCCTCTTAGACAGCTCTAATTGTATCTCTCCTCTGTGCTTCCATAAATATTTGGTTTGTTTCAGTTTTCATCAGGGAAAGGAAAACAGCAAAGCAGTCCTGGGATATGCCCTACTGATTAACTGCCAGTAATCATGGACTGCTGCTACAAGCATGGACAGAGCAAGGTCTCCAGGTCCTGATCTCTCCATGAAGTCCAGATGATAGCCAGTGCAGAGTAGATGGACTCTCCCATCTTAAAAGCACACTCTTAGCCAAACATGATTTTTCTCTCATTTAATTATATTATAACTATACATTATATGAAAAAAAATTTAACAGCAGATTCCTGATTGAATCATGATAACTATTGGCACATGCACTATTTCCCATCCTTGCCAAAGTCTTCTTGTTAAAGATAAGTGCTACAAGTTTAATTTATGCTGCACCCTAAGGATTCTTGATTGAAAATAAAACCAGTATCTATTTAAAAATTGTAATATGATTCTTTTCCAAAGGAATTAGCAAAGAGCTTCCGGAGAGATGATAATAATGTCTCGCATGTAGCCAATAGAAATATGAACTGTTTCAAAATTATCTGTTAGCCTTTTTAGTTTCAAAATGACTAATCAACCTCTTTGGTCAGATAGATAATTTTAATAGGAAATATATCACATTTGTACTCTTGGGAATTCACTTTCTCTACAATCAGATTCAAAGATTAACCCTTAAGATTCTTGCAGCACAATACAAAGATTAATTAAGCAATAATCCCTTTACCCTGTTCATTGGTGGTGGGTAACAAGTTCACTGGTTAACTTCCTTAAACTCAATCTGTGGTTGTGGATGTTCTAGGCAGCTGACCAATCACAGTAACATTTTTGGCAAAGGTTATTGCTACCTTCAGTTGCCCTTGATGATTTGTGACCCTTACAATGAATTAATAAATACTGTGTTAAGAGACAGCAGTGTACAGAAAAAATTGTCATTTATATTCAGAGTGCCTGAGACACAGTAAGCATAAAGATAAAAAATGAGATATGATTGCAGTCATCAGGGTAAAAACTGTATCATACATTTAATTTTAAAATAATTCATTGTTGTTTTCAATCATTTCGTCCATTTTTACCATCACTACAGATGAAACTTAATTGACATGAAAAAATAATATGGAGAACTTGACACAGAGAACACCATTTGACAGAGGACAAACTGCTGGACCTTTAACCTGCTACTAATTAAAAGTATGATCTGTGTTTTCTTTGGAGGCAATAGGGGAACTTTTAAAAAAGCTGCTTGTTGCAATAAAAAACAGTGACATACAGATGGTCAATAGGTAACTAGCAGTAGAACAAAGCTTGACCTTCATTATGTATGTTTCCTTTATTCATGTTATGGTTTGTATCTGGATGTCCCCTCAAAGCCTCACATGATCATGGTGGGGCTGAATCTAGAGTTTGTTATTGACTCATTATCTAGTGCTGGGGTTGGGGATGTGCTACACCCACCCTAGGGTAGGTAGCCTACATACAGTATGAAGTTGGATGAGGCTTGTTCTCCCTTTTTGCTCTTGTTGCTTTTGCCATCTTCTGCAGCTATGAACTGGTGCCTCCCCTGCCATGCCACCCTGCCTTGGATCCAGTTGATTATGGACTAAAACCTCCACAAAGCATGAGCTACATAACCCTTTCCTCCTTTAACTTTGGGTGTGGAATATTTTGTCTGAGCAATGAGAGAAAAGTTATTAAGACAGAATTTGGTACCAGAGAAGTGGGGTCATTGCTGTGACTATACCTGACCATATGGTTCAAGAGCCTTTGGAAATGACTTGTTGGAAGACACTGGAAAAGTTCAGAGATACCAGCTGAAAAAGTAGAACTGCAACATTGTATGGGGGTTCTGGTCAGAGCTCAGAAGACCAGAAGGCTGATAGAAATCCTGCCAGTAAAGACCAGGCTTGGGAGGTTTCTGCTGGGAAGAAGGACTGCATTAGTTGTTGGACTCCAGATGATGTATGCTATGGCTTGGCAGAAAGATTGTCTGCATTTTGCTCATGGCCAGAGATTTTACCTGAGAGTAAGATTAAGGGCAGTGGACTAATTAATCTGGCAAATAAAACCCAACCAAACAAACAAAAAAACCCAAAACAAACAAACAAACTTCAAGGCAGTTGAATGTTGACGCTGTGGCATGGCTATTGTTGGGGCTTTTTGCTAGATCTATGTTGAGAATCAAGAGAAAGAAGCCCATGCAGATGATTTAAAATGTTATAAGTTTGGCCAGAAAGGAAGCTCCTGTAAAGCTGTGGACTACAAAGACAGAGCTGAGGAGATCTCAATTTCTGAGAAGGAACAAGAGAATATAAAAGATGGCCTGAGGGTACCACAAGAAGCAGCAAGTCTCCACCCTTTGCAGCCTCAAAACTGCAAGAGTGAAAGACTTTGTTTTGAGAAGAAAGGCACAGAGCATCACATCCAGCATCCACACCATGTTTCAGAATGGTGGTAGCATAGAGAATTTGTTCCTCAGAATTTGATTCAGAGTGACCCCTACAGCCAAGAGAGAGGAAAGCTTGGCTACTGCTCCAGCTGGCAGCAGAACTTCACATTATCCACATGGTGCTGGTTTTAGATGCATGAAGAATGCAGGGGTTAAGAAGGCTTCCATCCAATATCAAGAAGATCTGGGAGGCCAGGCAGTGTGCCCTGAGGGGTCAGTGAGTGAAGCTGTGATAGCTAAGCCAAAGGTACAGTGGAGACCCCAGAAGTTTGGAGAAGCCAGGAATGTTGATCATCTAAAGAAAACCACAAGGAGGGAGCAAAGCCAGCTCAAGAGAGAGGCCATGAGAGTTATAACCACCAGAAGTGCTGTAGGGATTGGGTCTCCCAAGCACTTTGGAGCTCACAATTTGCTACAGATTATCTCAGATACTTCACATGGAACCACAAGATTTAATGCTTGCCCTACTGAATTTTGGACTTGGTTTGGTCCCAATCCTTTTTATCCCTATTTGGAATGGAAATGTTTATCTTGTGCCATTGACTCCTGGAAGTGTTTAACTTTTCATTTGTACAGGGGCTCACAGCTAAGAGTTTGCCTTAAACCTCAGAGGAGTCTTGGGACTTGTACTTTTCAGCAATGCTGAAACTCTTAGGACATTGGCAACTCTCAGAGATGGACTAAATGCCTTTTGAATAAAGGGGTGTGCATTAATCTTTGGGGGAGCAGAGGTGGAATGTTATGGTTTGTGTCTGGATGTCCCCCCAAAGCCTCATGTGGTTATGGGAGGGGTGCTTTTCAGAGGCAGCTGAATCTAGAGCTTGTGATGGGTTCATTGTTTAGTACTGGGGCTGGGGATGAGTGCTACACCTGCCCTAGGGCAGGTAACCTGTGTACAATATAAGTGGGGAAATATAGCTCTCCCCTTTTGCTCTTACTTTTCATGTCTTCTGTCAGCCATGAACCACTGCCCCCTTCCATGCCACCCTGACTTTGAGCCAGCCGATTATGGACTGAAACCTCAACAAACTGTGAGCTAAATAAGCCTTTCCTCCCTTAATTTTGAGTGTCAGGTATTCTGTCTCAGCAATGAGAGAAAAGTAACTAAGACAATTACCTTAAAACTTTGGTTCAGATCCTTGCTCAGCTCTGCAAGTGTTAGTCATTTAGAGTATGTCTGTCTTAAAACTGGCAAACAAGACTGATAAGCCCTGAATTTACATAAGATATCTCATCCCCTTCAAGACTGAGGACACCAAGATAAGAGATTCACAGGGACAGTCAATGATCAGTGAGTGCCTATAAGTCTCCAGTCATTACCCTAAACCCACAGACAACCTGGATTTCAGCAGAGCCTCTACAAAACTGAGATGGCCCCAAACAGAAATAACTATCTTGGGAAGACCAACTTGTCCCTCACCAAGGAATAAGGATTTCTGAGGGGCTGTCTCACAAAACCAGAACTCTGATAAAGATCAGTCAGACCCTAGGTCACCTCAACTAATCCATAAGGGCCTTGTCCTTTTGTTAACAGGCCAATCTGAGCCTCTTCATTAATGTGGCACCCACTTCAACTCAAACTGAAGTCCCTCCCTATTTTCTTACACTTTGTGACTCTCCCTATGCCTCACACTAACAGTGTGCTGAAATGCTTTTCTGTGATAAGAGTTGATGAACCTACCGGAAGTGAGTTGAGGTGGGAGACCTCCTCTGACCCTGTCCAGTGACAAACTGAGATCTGGGAGTAAGACTGGGAATCTCAAACCACTTCCCATTTTGACATGCCCAATTCATTGATTGTTAATAGCTCAGATAAACTCTGTAAATATTAATGTGCCATAGTTTATCTTTTAAATATGGTTTGGAATAAGCAGGACACATAAAACAACCAAATAATCTCAAAATAGACCATATCATATAGTGCACTGTTAGAGACAGCTGTAATAAGACAACAAATAAACAAACAACCAACCAAATAACAACAACAAAAACATGAGAACAGTTCGGAATGAAGAAAGTTCCAGTGAAGAAGTGACATTTGATGTTTCTGAAGCACAGACACAAACTCAAAAGGGAAAAGAGGCATTGGGAGAAGAAGTTGGTGGGTAGGAGGTGGCATTGAAGTCAGAAGCAGAATTTACCATTCTCAAGGAAACTGCTGGTGTGCAGGGCACTGTCCACCATGGACACACAAAGGTAGGTATGACACAATGTCTGGGATGCTTAGAGGCACTAGGAGAGCTCAGATTCTCACAAATGATGTGTACTGAGAGGAAAGAAAAGTTGTGGTGGGAGGCACAAGTAGAAAGTCTGTTTTGGGTTAGATTGTGAAGGACCTTCACTGATCAGGCAGTGTTTAGACTATTCCATGGAAAATCCAGAATTTTGAAGCAGAAGAATGAGAAAAAAAATCCTACAAATTTAAAACAAGTCACAGGAGAGAGGCTCTGAACACCTCACAGCCAGACACAAGGTCCTGGTGGTGCCACACTCTGGGGTGCACTCTGCCTAGCTGCCTGGGTCCCGGAGATTCTGACCCCCACCCAGTAAGATGGAAGGCCCAGTGCCACACTCCAGGAGTGAGCCCTCATTAGCCGCACAGAGGATCGAGCTCTGCCCAGCCAAGTGTCCCAGCGCAATCCATCAGGGGAATGCCCAGCCAGCCTCATGGGACACAGAAGTACCAAGCCCAGCTCAGCCCAGAGCCTTAGAGCTGCTCATCAGGGAGTAGCCAGAGTAGCTACAGGGTCTTGGAGAATTTGAGCTCTGCCCATTAGAGCACAAGGCATGAACTCCATTGTTTAGGGGTATAGCCATGCAGCAGGTCGTGGAGGTTGCAAACTCCACCCAGCCAGGAGCAAGGCCCAGGAACCATTTGCTGGGGGCATGTGGGGGCTTGCCTCATAGTCCAGAGGCTCTGAACTCCTCACAGCTAGATGCAAGGTCCTGGTGGTGCCACACTCCAGGGTGTACTCAGACTAGTTGCCTGAGTCTCCGAGATTCCGAACTCCATCAAGCTGGGCACAAGGCCCCAGCGACCACAGCAGAGGGGTGCATCTTTGCTAGCCACCTGGGTTGCAGAGGTTCTGAACACTACACAGCCAGGGTCTAGGCCCTGGCAACAAGCTGCAGGGATGTGCCCCTGCTAGCTGCAGGAAGGATACAAACTTTGTCCAGCCCAGCATCCCAGAACAACCCAACAAAGTACATCAGGGGAACACACGGCCAGCCTCACAGACTACAGAGCACAAGGATCCAGCACCATAATCTGGGTGTGTGCACCAGCTAGCCATAGGGATATTGGAGGACTGAAGCTCTACCCAGCACAGTGCTTCAGTGCAATTCATCAGGAGGCTGCCTGGCCAGCCACACAGGTCCCAGAAGAAAATGACAAAATGAAAGAGTAAGAGGCAGTCTCAGTATCCCAGCCCATTGAGAACAAACCCAAGAGACAGTGAAATGGAAGACACTGGAAATCACACAACTGAACTTTCGGAAATGATAGCAACTGAAGTAAAGAAACAACTCCATGAAGCTATAGAGGAAATCAGATCAGAAATAATCTCTCAGCTAAAAAGTGAAATGACAATCATTATGAAAGAAATGCTGTGTGTATCTAAAGAAGATCAAGATAAAAAAATAGAAGAACATAAGAAAATGATGGAAACTTTGAACAAAATAAGACACAAATAGAATGCATGAAACAGATTCAAAGGGAAATTTAGGAAATGAAAAATTCCATGGAAAGTTGGCAAAACTGCTTGAATGAAGGTTCAAACCTTGACGACAGCATGGAAGCTTACGATCATGAAAGAAAAGATCTCTTAAAAATAACAAGGAACCAGGAAACAACAATTCAACAGCTGCAAGATGATGCCAAGAGAAACAACGTAAGATTAATAGGCATCAATGAAAAAGCAGGGGTGAATATAAATGACCTGTAAAGACTATTAGCAGAACTAATAGCAGGAAATTTTCCAAACATGGGAAGAGAATCTGATATACATATAAGTGAGGCATACAGAATCCCAATTAACCATAACCAAAATAAATCTTCACCCAGACCTATAATAATTAGGGTATCAGAAATACAGCACAAGAACAAAATACTAAAAGCTGTCAGAGAAAAGAAACAGATCACCTATGAAGGAAAGCCTATCAGAATCATGGCAGACTTTTCAACACAAACCTTCAAGTCAAGAAGAGCTTGGAGGAAAGTATTTCAAATCCTGAAAGAAAACAACTTTCAACCCAGATTTATGTATCCAGCAAAACTATCTTTAAAAATTGATGGAGAAATAAGATACTTCCATGACAAAGAACAACTGAAGAAATTTATGGCCACCAAAACAACACTACAAAGAGTACTGAAAGACACTCTAGAAAGAGATAAAGATACCTACAATCTTAAGAAAAACAACAAAAGGAAACCACTAAGCAGGACAGTTAAACAGAAACTGTAGAAAACCAACAACAGAAAGATATCATGACAGGGATGAATCAGTACATATCAGTTATATCAATCAATGTAAATGGTCTCAACTCACCAATAAAAAGAAACAGACTGACAGAGTGGGTTAAGAAACAAAATGCGACAATATGCTGTGTACAAGAAACACATTTAACTCAAAAGGAAACTCACAGACTAAAAATCAAAGGCTGGAAAACAATACTCCATGCAACAGGAATCCAGAAAAAAGTAGGGGTAGCTATTATATTTGCAGACAATGTAAACTTCAAACCAAGAATGATCAAAAGAGATAAAGAAGGTCACTGCACAGTTGTTAGGGGAAAATGTCAAGAGGAAGACATTATAATTATAAATATATATGCACCAAATATGGGAGCACCCAACTATGTAAGACAATAGGCATGAAAAACCAAATAAACAATAATACAATTATAACGGGGGACCTTAACACCCCACTGCCATAAAAAGACAGAAAAACCAAACAAAAAATCAGCAAGGAAATAACAGAACTTAATCAAACCTCTGAACAAATTGACCTAGTAGATGTGTACCGAGTGCTCCACCCATCAATATCAGAATACACATTCTTCTCAGCTGCACATGGGTCATTCTCTAAAATAGATCATATACTAGTCCACAGAACATGCTTAAATAAAAGCAAAGGAACTGAAATAATTCCATGCGTACTATCTCACCATAGTGCAATAAAATTGGAAATTAATGACAAAAAACCCCACAAGAACCCCATAAACACATGGAAATAAAATAATATTCTAATAAACAATCAATAGGTCACAGAAGAAATTAAAGAAGAAATTCAACAATATCTACAATCAAATGAAAATGCAAATACAAATTACCAGAACCTGTGGGACACAATGAAAGCAGTCCTCAGAGGGAAATTTATAGCACTAAAGTCTTACATCAGAAAAATGGAAAGAACACACATAAACAACATAATGATGCACCTCAAACTACTAGAAAAAGAAAAGCAAGTCAAGTCCAAAGCCCAAAGAAGGGAGGAAATTATCAAGACCAGAGCAGAAATTAATGCAATTGAAACTAAGAAAACAATACAAAGAATTAATGAATCAAAGAGTTGCTTTTTTGAAAGAATAAATAAAATTGATAAACCCCTAGCCAACCTTATCAAAAAGAGCAAAGAAAAAACTCAAACCCATGCAATAAGAAATGAAAAGGGTGAAATCACTACAGACCCTGTGGAAACACAGAAGATCACCAATACCTACTTCAAAAACCTTTACTCACATAGATTTTATAACACAGAAGAAATGGACAGATTCCTAGAAACCTATGAATTACGAAAGCTGAATCAAGAAGATGTAAAGCTGCTGAATAACCCAATTTCAGCTAATGAAATTGAAAATGTAATGAGAACCTTACCAACAAAGAAAAGCCCAGGTCCTGATGGATTCACTGCTGAATTCTACAAGAAATTTAGGGAAGACTTAATGCCAACACTCCTCAAACTCTTCAATGAAATTGAAAGGGCAGAAAGTCTCCCTAACTCATTTCTGGAAGCAAATATTACTCTCATACCAAGACTAGAGAAAGACCCAACCAAAAAAGAAAATTACAGGCCAATCTCCCTAATGAACATAGATGCAAAACTCCTCAATAAAACACTGCCAAATAGAACACAGCAAGTTATCAGGAAGATTATACACCATGATCAAGTGGGATTCATCCCAGGAATTCAGGGATGGTTCAACATATGCAAACCAATAAATGTAACAAACCATATCAAGAGTCAAAGACAAGAATCACATGATCATCTCAACAGATGCAGAAAAAGCTTTCGACAAAATCCAACACTCATTTATGATAAAAACCCTACAGAAAATCGGAATAGATGGTCTCTACCTCAACCTGATAAAAGCCATATATCATAAACCAACAGCCAACATCTTACTAAATGGACAAAAGCTGAAAACCTTCAACCTAAAATCAGAAACAAGACAAGGGTGTCCATGATCACCATTCCTGTTCAATATAGTTCTGGAAATATTAGCTTGAGCAGTTAGACATGAGAAAGAAATAAAGGGAATAAGGATAGGAAAGGAAGAAGTAAAATTACCATTATTTGCAGATGATATGATATTCTACATAGAAGGCCCCCAAAAATCCACTGAAAGACTTCTAGATTTAATAACCAAATTCAGTAATGTTGCTGGATACAAGGTCAACACTCAAAAATCAATAGCATTCTTGTATACAAACAACAAACACACTGAGAGAGAAATAAGGGATACCACACCCTTCACTGTAACATCCAAAAAAAAATGAAATACTTAGGAATCAATCTAACAAAGGAAGTAAAAGATCTATACAGTGAAAGTTACATTACTCTGAAAAAGGAAATCGAAGAGGATTTCAGAAAATGCAAAGATATTCCCTGTTCATGGATAGGAAAAACAAACATTGTGAAAATGGCCATTCTCCTAAAATTGTTATATAGATTTAATGCAATCCCAATCAAAATACCACTTGCATACCTCACAGAGCTACAGAAATCATTCCTGAAATTCATTTGGAACCAGAAGAGACCTAGAATAGCAAAGGCAATTCTGGGCAACAAAGGGAAGGCAGGAGGCATCACAATCCCCAACTTGAAACTATATTACAAAGGTAGTGTGATAAAATCAGCATGGTACTAGAATAAAAACAGACCTGAAGATCAATGGAATAGATCAGAAGATACAGCCACAACTACAAACACACTCAGCCACCTCGTCTTTGAGAAAGGGGTCAAATATGTACATTGAAAGAAGGACAGCCTCTTTAACAAACGGTGCTGGAAAAACTGGCCGTCCATATGTTGTAAACGAAAACTAGGTCCATGTCTATCACCATGTACTAAAATAAAGTCAAAATGGAAAAAAGATCTGAACATTAAAACAGAGACACTAAATTTGCTGGAAGACAAAGTAGGTAAAAATCTTGATGACATAGGAGTAGGCAGAGTTTATGAACAAAAATCAAACTGTATGGGAAATACTTCCCAGAATCAACAAATGGAATCTCATCTTATTAAAAAGTTTTTGCATATCAAAAGAAATCTCCAACGGAGTGAAAAGAAAACCCACGAATTGGGAAAATATCTTAGCCATTGTCCATCAGACAAAGGACTTCTACCTAAAACATAAAGAATTAAAAAAAATCAGGCCCCTAACATTCAAGGACCCAATCCAAAAATGGGCATCTGAGATGAATACACACTTCTCAGAGGAAGAAATACAAATGGCAAATAAATATATGAAAAAATATTCAACATCAATGGTCGTTTGGGAAATGCAAATTGAAACAACACTGAGATTCCATCTCACTCCAGAAAAAATGGCCAAGATTAAAAAATCAACCAACAACAAATGCTGGAGGGGCTGTGGGGAACAAGGAACTCTTCTCCACTGTTGGTAGGAGTGTAGACTGGTGCCACCACTGTGGAAATCAGTGGTTTCCTCAAGAAGCTAGGATTAGAGATCCCATTCAACCCAGTTACCCCACTTTTGGGCATTTTCCCAGAATTGAAAACATCATACCACAGTGATATTTGTGCACCCATGTTTATAGCACCCCAATCTGTAATAGCCAAATCTTGGAAACAACCCTAGTTCTCATCAGTCAAGGAATGAATAAAAAAGATGTGGTGTTTTGATATAATGGAGTACCACTCAGCTATCAAGAAAGAGTGCATTGAGACTTTTATAAGTAAATGGATACGACTTGTGACCATACTCATAAGTGAAATAAACCAAACTCACATATGTGAATACTGTATTGTCTCCCTAGTGTAAGAAACTGAAACAGTTTATATGATCCAAAATCTATAATAAATACTGTGTAAGGGTAACAAACTGCTCAAGGAGCAAAAGCAACTGGCAAAGGAGAAAGGAGGAAAGGAAAGGAAAAGACATAAATCTGTGTGTGTGTGTGTATGTGTATACACATATATATATAAGACAGCTAAAATGACTATACTACTAAACGTATTAGTTATTGAAAAATAGTTAATACTCATATAATTAGATCAATTTTACATCTCTATATGTTAATCTAAACAACCATGTTGAAAGTAACGACATGCAATATTACAACCACTGCCAAATTCTTAGCATCTTGTTTTGTAAACCTATAATGTTACTGTTTTGGATTTGCTGTTGTTGTTTGTTTGTCTCTTTTACTTTTTGTTGTTCTTTTCTGTGTCTTCTTTCTCCTAAATAAATAAATAAAACAAGTCACAACTCAATCCGTAACTTTGCAGTAAGAAAGTGACTCACGGAGGTTAAATGATTGGCTTATGCTTAGGTAGCTTGATTGTGGCAGGACCCCAGGTAAAAACCCTGTTTATCATCTCTGTGTTTTAGGATGATTTACATAGAGTATTCTGATAACAGTGCAGAGTAGATTAGGAAGATGGAGCAGAAGCTAAATGTTCAAGTAATAAGTAGTAACCAGCAGGCTGTTGGATGGTCCAAATGAAAACATAAGACCTAAGATTTCATATTAGCTGAGGTTTTTGTATTACTTTAAGTTTCCAAGCTGAATACACTTTAAAATCATAATGTATTCATTCTCCTACAATTCTTACAACATTTAGATAAAAAATAAAGTAAAATTCGCTATTTCCTGTTTGAATGTTCCAAGGTGTCTTGTATAAATTGAAGGGTGGTTTGTCTTAAGTCACTGACTATGCAAGAATGAACTACTGTTGGGTTTTGGCTGTGA
>RJWM01008698.1:0-71355 GCA_004363535.1 Dasyprocta punctata
TTTAAACAGATTTCCCAGCACAGTATTGAATGCTACCATCCCAGCCTGAGCAACTGCTATGGAAATATGAGCATGGAATTAGTAGTTTTGTACTATAAATTAACTATTAATTACTAGAACAACAGAAGGTATTACAGTATCGGAGATGCCAGCACTGTATTTCTAAAGGATATGAGGAATTTGAACAGGGCGCAGTGGCACACATTTGTAATCCCAGCACTCTGGGAGACTGAAGCAGGAAGACTGCAAGTTGCAGTTCAGTGTGGGTAACTTCATGACCTAGTGAGATCATATCTGAAAAATAAATACATAAATACATGGGCTAAGATGTAGCTCAGTACAAAGGTAGGAAGGCTCAGAATTTGATCCTCAGTATAAAAAAAAAAGAAGAATGAGGGTTGTTTGCTAGGGAATATGGAATGATGTTTCATAGACAGTGAGGACTGCATGCACTGAACCATTAGCCTGGGTGTGGTGTGCTCAAAGCACATGCGTGCAAATACGAGTTAAGAAAAAAAATATTGACACCAAAAGTTTCATAGTAGCTGTTGACATTCATATATACATAATTTATGTATATTTAATTTTTATATATATTCATTTATTTCATGCAACATTTTTATTAGATATGCAACATTATCATTTCAAATATGAGAAATAGATATTATGAAGCTAAATACATTGTTCCAGGTCACACAACTAACAAGTAACAAGGTGAATACTGGAGCACTTTCCAATTGATTCTGGAATTTTGATTCTTAATAACCATGCCATAAATTAGCCCAGCAGAAGATCTTAAAAGATTTTGTATGATGAATTAAAGATCTGTGAATTAACCACAAAAGTGGGAGTCAGCTTCTTTTCAGCAAGCTAGTTCTTGCACAGGTGTAGATAATAGAGAAGAGGAAAAAATAACCCAGATTGAAAGTCTGATTAGAATTCCATTGACCAATAATGATAAGGGTTTAAATGAGTTTTTTGGGGTGGTAATAGAGTAGGAGGTGGGAATTAGTAAGTATTTATCAAATAAAATCAATACCACTGATCAATGTCTTAGTTACTCTTCTTGTTGCTGAGACAAAATAACTAGCACCCACAGGTCGGGAGGAAAGTTTTATTTCAGCTCAGTGTGTAGTGGTTTCAGTCCATAATCAGTTGGCTACAAGGCAAAGTGACATAGCAGAGAGGTATCACAGAGGAGAAATACTCCATGGCAAAGCAGGGCAGGCAAAAAGCAGCAAAGCTATGAAGAGTAAACAACATGAACCAAGTGACAGCAGCAGCCCTCTTTCTGTCCCTTCTATCAGGGCTGCATGCCCCTAGGACAGGTAGCACTCACACCCAGGGAGGGCCTTCCCATCATCAACACCCAGAACCATGCCAAACCAACTGGTGGACTCACGTAGTGGACACGCACCCTTGATCCCGGCATCACACACTCTAGATCCAGCCACCCCTGCAAAGCCCCTATCACTGCATGCGGCTTGGTAAGGGATGGGATGGCATCTAGACACAAGCCGTAACGGGCAAAAGCTGGATCAAAATATGAACCCAGAGAAGAATCATAAATGACTACCAGGTTCTCGCACCTGTGACAATGTGGATGACAGCATCCCTAAAGCATCATGTGGAAGAATTTAGGGAGTTAGACAGGCATTCACATGGAAATCTCCAGGGCCCAGAGAGCACTCTTCTCACTTTTACTAGGACAGGACAAGAATTTCAAAAATTCCTGTTGTAAGGTTGTTCTCCACCTTTGGGAATGTGTAGTCTTTGAGGGAAAAGTGTTTCCTCATGTCTTACCCATGTGGAGAGTTCATGCTATGTGAAGAAAGGACAGTCTTTGGAACCAGACTTCCTAGAGGTGGAATCTCATCTCTGTTTCTTACTAGTTTTTGTGTGTCACATAGATAATCTGAGGACAGCACGATCTTCAAATAAGTAGCCTTTAGTTTAGTTTAGTTTCCTTTTAGAAAAGATGATTATATGTGCTTTTATTGGGGGGCTAAATAAACTAAGACATATAAAATTCTTCATCCAGTTCTAGCATATGTCAATCACTCAATAAATTTGAACCAGTAATTACGTTTGTGGCAATACACAATGTATACAAATGCATAATGCATGTAATTACAAACTTGCTATTGCTATTACTAATCAGCGTGGTTTAAAATCAATAAAAATATGCGCATGGAGATTCTCTCTAAGGGCCGGGTGTTTGGCTCAATGGCTTAAGCTCCTGTCTGGCAGGTGCGAGGTTGTGAGTTCAATACCTGGTGCCACAAAAAAAAAAAAAAAAAAAAAAAAAAAAAAAATACACTAAGAGATTCTCTCTGTCTAGGAAGTTCTCTATTTTGTCATCACACAGATCTTATGCTACCCTCAGAGACCAGTGGAGCTTCTGCAAGTCCTCCTTGGAATGATGGGAGGAATCCAGCCACTCTATAGCCTCAGAACAATTTTAAAGCGCTTCTGTTACCACAGTGGGTTAGCATATAATTATGTGTATGCATGGTAGAGGTCTCTTAATTTGATTTTGAGCTTCAAAAATATAAGAGTCTCTCTTTATTTATATTGGATTCCTTAATAATACCAAAGACATTATTCAGTAAACACAAATTGCATAGGTTGAATTTCTCAGACATAACCAGCTGCTCTAACTTGATCTGACCGAGAAAACTGCTCACAACATATTAAAAAACAACCGGTATATTGCAGAAGCTTGATTTAGATCAGTATAACAGATGTATGAGCGAATCTCACGATCTGTTAGCAATGCGCATGAGAGGAATGTTTTATTTTTCTTAATGCATTCATTTGCACAGAGAAAAACTAAGAGTTCCTTTGTTTATATCCATCTGAGAGAAACAAATGCCTTTTGTTTTGTTCAACTGGCAATATGTTGATGTTTTTCAAGTATGCATTCATCATTAAACCAGCAAAAGGAAATAAAAGGTCAGTACTAGTTCGCAGATATAAACACTTTTAAAATCTGGAATGCTAATTAGTCACTGTCTTGGAAATTAGTGTCATATACGTAAGAAAAAGGAAATTCTGTTATGTGCTGTGCTTTGTACTCTTATTCATATTTTATATCTATATATGGAGACTAATTGTGCTTATTATTCAAGGATAAAAAAGGAATGTATTAATTTATTTTATTAGTCATCCAGCATTTAGGATTTATATTTTCCTTTGTCTTTTTTTCTTCAATCATCCAATCCTAGTTTCAACTTGTGTTCCTCCCCAGTATGTATCCAATAACTTTTTGGTTTCACTAATGTATCTGTGCACATGCACACATAAGCACATGTGCATTTATGGCTAATTTGGTGTAATTTGAAGAATATTAAGGAGTACCTAAGAGTATCTACTTGCACCCCAGATGTGAGGAATTGAAAGTATTTCTTAACCCTTGAACATGTTCTTCACCTGTAAAGTGAAAAAAAAATCATACTACAAACTTTCAAGTTGCAAGAATCTCTAGAAATAAAGTTAAAACATGTATAGTCTTTTTAAGAACTTGATACATATTAAGACCACAGTAATTATTAGTTCTCTTCATTTTAGACTATTGTTAGTTCAGTGTATAAATAGCACCAAAGAGTTTTTATATTTTAAAATTCAACATTAATTTTGCAGTACTATAAATGTCAATATTTAAGGAAAAATAATTTTTAAACAACATAAACTGTTATATATATATATATATATATATATATATATATATATATTGCATTTTATAGACTCACAATGAACTTAATTGTTTTTAAAAAATAACTTTAGACTCAATGCTGCAATGACTGGCAGGTTTTCTTGAACGTGAGAGTCTGTCTCAATTATCTGTGAAGCAGAGAAATCACCTAGTCAGACGAAATATATATTTTCAAAAAATTACTTTTCGAAGTATCTCTAATGATACTACTTACTGCCCTGAATAAGAGTTGGAATTTTCTCATATGTTGATATTATATGCAATTATCTGTCTTTTTTTTTTCACTTTGGTAGTCTAGTGTATAAATGGTCGCTAATTTTTCAATTTGCATTAATCTAATTTTTCTTAAGGATGGGTATGTTTTCATATGTTTAGCAGCCGCTTCGATTTTTCTCCTCTGAGTTTACTGCACACATAACACTTTCTTGTACTATGTAGTTGTCACAATAGTTCTGGTAGTAAGGTAGTAATTTTCTCATGGGTAAAACCTGCCTACAGCTTTCCTATGAGGTTTGGCATTGTTTTGCTTAAAAAATAACTTAATTTCTAAGCTCTACTTTATGTTGCTTTTTGACTTTTACTGTCCACATATAATATACTGTAGAAGAATTTTCTAAAGTTACAAGAAGAATGTACATATTAGGAAGGATATGGTTGAGCTACTGTCCTTATCTTACATAGTAAATATTTCTGGGATATCATAAATGTTTGATGAATAGAAATGTATGCATATGAATACTACTTGAGTTTGCCAAGTTAACCAATAGGAGAAGAGATGCTGGAAGTAGAAGGAGGGATTACAGGAAAGTGAGATGGCCTATGTGGGAAATCTGTTTAACATTACAGTAGAAATTCAATAAAAAACAAAAAAGGTAATAATTATAACAGATACACATATTATTGTAAAAAATGTCATGAAGTTTTGGTAAACTGGAGAAAGGCACCCATTGACTGTCTCATATATGTCAATAATTCATTTTAAAAATGCAGCCTAAAATAAAATACAGATGACAGCAGAACTGTCATAATAGATCGCCAGCAGACAGAGAAGAAAAAATTAAGTTTTTGTGACCAAGTAGGGTTTATTACAATATTGCAAATTGGTTTCAACATGAAATTACATTACTTCAAAATAATAAAGAAACCATGAAGGACAAGGATATAATAATCTCTGCACATTCATAATAAGTGTATCAGTGCTTACTGGAGAAACAGATACAACACAAGATAAATAAATACGTAAGAACTTAGAAGATTGGTTTACAGCTGCCAACCACAAGGTTTGGATGAGGAAGTGCACAGAGGGCATCTGCACACTGGAGACCGAAGCATTCAGTTGCAGGTCTGGAGCTCACTTCAGGGTCCCCTGCAAGTCTGTGTTTAGAGGCTGATGTGTCTGCAGTTGAAGGCTGAGGCTTCTGCACTGGAAGCTGAAGAGACTGTACTTGAAGCCGGGAGATAATGTCCAAGCTGCTAAGGAAGACCGAAGCTTCTCTGAAGAAACAGAAGCAGATCTGTCCTTCTTCATTTCCCCCCTAGACCATGTGGGCAAGGAGCCACCCTAGGGTTGGTTTTCCACACCTTAAGGTGTGCAATAGCTGAGCCGATTCAGTTAAGCTTCTCTCCCGCAAGTCGACACAATCCACCTTCACAATAAACTTGAGGAAAAATTCAACCCTCATTTTTGAAAAAAACTCATCCAGGTTATAATACAAAAGAAATTTCGAAGTCTGACAAAGAGAAACCACAAAAATAAGCAACTAACATTTTTCACAGACTTTAATTTGCAGTGAAGTTTTAGATTTGCAATAAAAGTGAGTAGAAGGTATGGAGATTTCCCGTATAATCTCTGCCCCTTCGTATATGCAGCCTCTGCTACTGTCAGAAACACCCACTGCAGTGGTACACTTATTAAACTAATGAATACACACTGATGCATCTTTACCACCCAGAGTCAATATACTGTGTTAGAATTCCCTATTGTACATTCCATATATATTCTCTAAGTTGGTACATGCATACATTGACATGAGTTCACTGTTATATCATTATGCAGTGTAGTTTCACAGCTCTAAATTTACTCTGTGCTCCAAGTGTTTACCTCTTCCTCCCACCTAAACCCACTCTAACAATTACTGATCATTTCCCTGACTCCATAGTTTTGTTTGTCCCAATTGTCATATGGTTGGATTAGTATGTAAATTTTAGTTTTCCATCACTGGGACCAAATGGTTGACACAATTTAAAGAAGGAAATGGTTTATTCAGAACATGATTTCAGAGGATTCCATTCATCTCTAGCTGTTTCCAAGGCAGGAACATCATGGAATAAGGTCCTGTTGGACTAAAACTTCTCAATTTTTGGCAGCCAGGCAACACAGCAAAGGAATAGCATCAGAGAAGGGATGAAGGACCTGATATTGATCCCAAAGCTTTGCTTCCATGACCCCTTGCCAAACACACTCAAAGGAATGCTGTATTAATCACCCAGGTGCCTCCCTAACCAAACAGTTGATCATTCACCTTAATTGTCACAACCCACCACTTGTCAACCTGATACCCAAGCATATTTTTAAAATAATATCCAAATAAATATAAGAATATAACTTTGCCTAACATGATACAACTATCCCATATACACTTTAAGCACGAGAATCCTTTCACAAAGCCACAACAATCTCAGTCTTGCATAAAAGACAAAGTCCAAGTCTCCTCTGGGACAAAATACAATTTCTTGGCTTTAAACTCCTGTAAAAATAAAAAAAAATTCAGAAAACCCAGAGGTACAGAGCACTGCTATTCTAAAAGTAAAGAGTAGGGAGATGGAAAAGAACTGGATCAAAGCAAGACCAAAATTCATCAAGGCAAACATTATAACCTGTTGTTCTCCTGGGAATTGTGGTGGTGAAGCAAGGGTTTGCTAGCCCAAACCCTACGGTTTTGCTAGTTGCACCCAAAATGATTACTCTGTTGCGATCTCATTGGCTGTAGCTTTTCTCAGCAGAATTCACATGCTCCTGGCATCTCCAATGAATCTACCCAGGGTCTCCAAGTCACCTTTAGTTTCAGTCTCACAGCTTCACACACTGCCCTCCCGGGGAAACACTGCCTTCCTCACAGGCTTTGCTTTGCATTCTTGATGGATGCTGCCATGACCCCGCAAACCTTACATTCTGCATATGTGAACAACCAGCATCATGTGCAAGATGACAAAGTCTGCTATTAGAGGAAACAGTAGCCTGCCCCGCTTGGACCATGACTACAGCACTCTTTGATATTCTGGATGACCAAACATTGTGAAATGAATCCAGGGATCCAACTCCTTAGGCAAAGCAGGAGACCCAGGACCTCTCTTATCAAATGAAAAAAATATTTTGCACCTTTGAGTGTTAGATAGGTAGAGTCTCGCTGATTTTTTTTTTTTTTTTTTTTTTTTTTTTTTTTTTTTTTTTTTTTTTTTTTTTTTTTTTGCACAGAAGGCATCTTCCTTCTTGACCCAGTACAAGTGCTTAGTTTGGTTGTTGTTCTTCTCTTCTCTTTTCTTTTCTTTTCGTTTCATTTCTTTTCTCACAAGTGTGTAGTATCCTAATGTTTATATTCCTTGTTAAAAGTTGGTACATGTGAGTAACACATTTTAATTGCATTTTTATACCCTTTCCTTTTCCTCCCTTCTCCTTCCACACCACTTCACCCCTTCCTTTATTTTCTTCTTTTTTGTTGTGCATGTTTGCAACACAGTGTTTAAAATGCTTGTGTTGAGCTGGTATGTATACACAGCACATCCCATCCTACTGCTTCCCTCCCTTTCCTTCTCTCCATGTCTTGACCCCTTTACCTTTTGAGAAGGAATTATCTCCCTATTTCTTATTGTCTATCTTTTATTTTTCTCTTTATTTTTATTCTAGAGCTCTCATGTAAGGGAACTCACATGATATTTAGGCTTGGGTGTCTGATTGGTTTTACTTAATATTTTGGTCTTGAAGTGAATCCAATTTCCTACAAATCATTCAAGTTTATCTTTCTTTAAGACAGAGTAGTACTCCAATTTGTGTAGATACCCCACTACTTCTATCCATTCATCTGTTGATGGATGTATGTGCCATTTCTAAGATTTAGCTATTATGAATTGTGCTGCTATAAACATGAGCATGCAAGGGTCACTGAGATATGATGTATTTAATTCTACTAGCAAGATAAGTAGAAAGGGTATGCTTGGATCAAGTGGAATTTCTTGTTTCAGATTTTTGGGGAATGTCCATAATGATTTCCATAGTAGTTGTACTAGTTTACATTCCGACCAACAATGTAGAAAGGTACCTTTTCCCTGAGGCTTGTGTAGCAGTAGCTTTGATTTCTTGGTGGTGACCACTATTGCTGCAATAAGATGAAATCTCAGAGTTGCTTTAAACTGCAGTTCTGTAATGCCCAGTGCTGTTGAACATTTCTGCATGATTTATTGAGCATTTGTACCTCTTCATCTTTGAAATATCTATTTATTTCATTTGTCCATTTTTTGATCAAGTATTTTATTTTGGGGGATCTAATTTGTTTTGAATTCTTTATATATTCTAGAAATTAGGCCTCTGTCCAAGGAACCACTGGCAAAAAATTTTTGCCATTCTATAAGTGGTCCTCTGTTGGCTACTTCATTTGCTGTTCAGAGCTTTCTAATATAGTATAATCCCATTTGTTGACTTTCAGAGATATGCCCTGTGCCACCAGGGTTTTGTTCAGAAGGTCCTTGCCTGTGCTGATTATTTTAGGCAAGTAAATTATATAAAAATTTATGTGCAGTCAGAAAAGACTGTCAATGAAATATGGAGATATCAGATTTGTGGTTGGAAGAGCAAGCACTCAAGATAAACTCACAATGGCCAGACTTCCATACTTTCCTAAATAAATGTAAACCTGAAATCATACTGTAATTAGTACCACCCTGTCAATAAAGTCCAGGTATACATCACATATCTGAATGGGTGACCAGAAAACCTGGGCTTAGCTCTTTCCCAAAACGTTCTGTTTTAGAGGTCATAGACCAAGGTTAATGACATCATCCATAGGCCCTTGGTACGTGTCCTAGCTTTGTAGTGGATCAACACCGACTAAGTAAGTGGCTATATTTGTAATCTTATTGGTTGATTATATTTTGACCTATGTTTTACACACCTCATGGTTTTGCCTCACGAAGCATTCTCAGAGAAATGACCTCGGGGACAACCCCTCCAAGACTGCTCCTGTCTCTCAGGAGCCACTCCGATTCCTCAATAAACCTTTCCTACTGTTATCCTCCTTGCCCTCTGGAATTCATTCTTTGATTTCAGGGGACACAGAGTAGGCACATGTAACATTTAGTGGGTTGGGAGTTATATTTCTCCTATATCATTATGACTTCAAGGATTTTGTCTATCTGGTCTTCCCAGACAGTTAAATCTCCTATAATGTTTAGTTCTTCCATCCGTTTTTATTTTATTTTACTTCATGATAAGAGATTGCCAGTTTTCCCAAAACTTCTTATTAAAGAGGTGGTCTTTCCTCTCATGTTTGTTTTTGGCCTCTTTTTCAGTGATCAAATAATTAAATGTACCTGAGGTTGTTTCTGCATCCTCTATTTGGTTCAGTTGATCCTCATTGTTTTGGGTCCAGTGTCATATGACTTTTATCACAGCAACTTTGCAATATTACATCAAGTCCAGAATTGTGATTCCTGTTGTTTTGCTTTTCTTTCCCCTGGATTGTTTTTGCTATTCTGTGTTTCTCTTGGTTCCATATGCATTTACGATTGTTTTCTCAAGATTTATGAAGAATACTGTTGGAATGTTGATTCACATTGCATTGAATCCATATGTTTTGGTAGAATGACCATTTTGACTATACTGTTTCTGTCTATCTAGGAAAAGAGGAGATATTCCCATTTTCCAATGTTTTCATCAATTTCCTTTTTCAGAGTGCTGTAATTTTAATTGCACAGTTCTTTCACTTCCTTTTCAGTTAATTCCTAGATATATAATTCTTCTTGGTGATATTGTAAATTGTATTTTCCCAAATTTCTTTATCATTGAGCTCATAATTCACATACATTGTTATAATTATTTTTTCTGTGTTGATTCTGTATCCTGCTACATAATCCCTTCCAGAACTACATTTCCTTTGTCCACAAAATTACACCTCATTGCCTTTGAGTTATTTTATTTTTCAAAAACTTTTGTTATGATTTTTGCCTCTAATTTTCACTGAAAATCTAGTGAAAAGCACCCAACTGTACCCTTGTCTTACCCTAAATGACGGGGTGCCTTGAAATTGCCTACACCAGATCAATTCATTCACAATTAAGTTTAACTTCTGACAAGGTCTCAGGACATTGGCAAAATACACACAATTTCTTTATCAGAATGGAACATGTACTCTCTAGTTCATTTCTGGATTGATTCTCCATCTGAACCCTCAGTATCCTGATTTTTACTATCAACATTCTTATCGACATGCTGATTTTGTGAGCTCTGATTTAAATTATGCATCAATTTCAACCTATAGTGTTCTACAAATGCTTTACTCTGCATCTCTGAAGCTTTAAATTCCTCCTGCAAACCAGAAACAAAGGGTCTTACCTGTGTGACCAGCTACAATCACAGAAAAGACACCACCTCTCACATAAAATTTCTAAGCTAATCACTTTCCCATCATTGTGACAACCTGCCTGTCATCCAAAAACTGTAAGAAAAAAATGTCTTTTATGTCTCATAAGTTCAAAGTGTTGAGCCCCCATCCTGCTGGTTCCAAAGCAGAAATATCATAGCAGATGAGTATTGAAGAGCAAAGCTGCTTAATTCATGACAACTGGGAAGCAGTAGGTGAATGGCTTCTGCAGAGGAAAGGAGAAGGGCCAAATAGACACCCTAAATTCATGTCTGTGTCCCAGCCAGACCTACTTAGAAGGTCCATCACTAATCCCATGCACCGCTCCCAAGCTAGTCAAGTCTATCATCCACTTTAGCAGTCATGCATAATTTTCAGATTGACAAATTTTCAGTTACTATTACACACTGTGTTCTCCAAGAGTTCCCATGGTTTGATGGATCATTTCTTTTTTTAAAACAGAATAATACTCCATCATTAGCGTAGTTGTGGTATATTTATCCACTTATTCACTGGAAAGCACTTTGAATGCTTTCAGACAATGGAAATGATTATAAAGCATGCTGTAAAAATTAAATTCTATATACGTTTTTATGTAAATATGCTTTCAATTTATTTGCTAGCATTTGGTGTTAGTATTTCACATTCTGGCCATTGTAACAGGTGTGTAGTGGCATTGCATTCCTATACCAATTTGTCATCCTCGCTGGGGGTTTAGCTCAGTAACCCAGGCACCTGCCTGGTAAGCATGAGGTCGTGAGTTTGATCCCCTGTACTAAAAGCCAATTTGTCATCCTCTAATAGCACAGAACTTTTTTTAATCCTTTGACACTATTTTGATAGAGCAGAAGTTTTTAATTTTAATGAAGTTCAATTTATATTTTTCTATTATAGAGTACATCTTTTGTTTTGTATCTAAAAAGCCCATCACTATTCCTAAAGTCAGTTAGATTTTCCACTGTTATCTTCAACAACTTTTATTGTTTTACACTTTGCGCTGAGGTATCATCTGCTTGAAATTAATTTGTAGTAAGGATGCAAGATGTAGGTTTAGATTTGCTTGTTTATTTATGTCTGCACCTGTATGTCTACATCCTCCAGCATCATGTATTGAGAAAGATTCTCTGCTTTATTGTCCTTTCTTTACTCCATGATCACAGATTAGTTCGGTGCATTTCCGTGGGTCTATGTAGGGACTCGCTGATATGTTCCATTAAATACACCACACCATCTTGACTACCACATATGCCTAATAAGTTTAAAATTGGATAAAATTAATTCAAATGCAACAAATTACCAAATTGGCATCAGTGTCAAGAGTTGTTTTGGGAAATGATCTTGTCGTAGCCTGTGCCCTTTTGCGTTTTGGCGGATTGAAGGGTCATCTTTTTATAATGGCCATGTATTGTGATGTTGCTGACATTTGATTTGCAAGATGTTACTACATAGGCCTCAGCGAGGTTAAGTGTACAGACACATTCAAGACTGTGTCTGAACCATGAAACAAGTATTTGAAAGTGAGTTCTTCTTTCTGGAAACAACCATTCTGAGAATGAGTTACTGTGACGTATGTGCAATACAGCTTCCATGGATGAAGCAACAAAATGTGGTTTGCAGGAGACTGAGAAGGGAGAATGAAATGCTTAATTAACAACAGCAGCAAATACTATGAGCAAACTCAGCTTTCAGGGCTCCATGATTCCCACATCCATTTGTTGTAAAACAATGAAGGAAATAAGGTTTGTGAAGACTAAATGATACATTGTAAGATAAGAGTGTCTTGGAAACAGTAAAATCAGATACACATGTAGGATATAAAATTAAATTTTCCTGAATTTCTCTGAATAATCATGTCATCAAAGGCAATTTTCATATCCCAGTTCTCATGAATGAACATATTCTTGGAAATAAATGCATATGCTTTTGGTAATATTTTGCCACATAATTCTAGTTAGTTGTTTTTAGCATTGTCTCTATCACTCATCACTCACAATTAGCTTCTAGAGGGACTGCTCAGCATCCCCATAAAAACATGTGATGGAGTTAAAGTGGATACGGAATAAGAAAAGCAGAAGGTGAATGAGCAAAATTTTCTGCTGTTTCTATGAATATCCTCTCTATGTGACCCAAGTTTATTTTTTAACTTAAAAAAGCTGTCTTTCTATTTTTAAAGCTATAATTTCCTGAAAGCCTCTGCTTCATTTGAAAATGTCTGGCTTAGAGCTTTAACTAATGCTGACATTGTTCACATCCAGCTAGCAGATCACCCACCAAGTTTTAACAGGCACTCCCAGAGTATTAAGAAGGCTTCTAATTGCTCTTGCCTGGGAATTTAGTTCACTCCAGAAGATGGGGGTGCCCACTTGGTCAGACTGGCCTTCGGGTTTGTAGCCCAAAAGCATCTTCTAAGGAAGCTGGACCATGTCACAGGCTAGGTCAAGTGTTTTGATCATGTAACCTAATAGCTCTTGGAGATGACAAATTTCCCCGCACTGTAAGGAGAACTGTGTTTAAAATAACTGTAATTATGTAACCTAAAATAGTCAGTCAATTTCAAGTGGTTCTCAATATTTTAGAACAAGTTTGCATGTTTAAAAGATAAGAGGAAAAATAAAGGAGACAATGTTTCCCAATTGGTGAGATAAATCATTAGAAGTTTCCTAACTAAGCCTCTTTGACTTGCAAACCATGTTCATTGAGATATATTTTTATGTATCTGATACATGACCCCAAACCTACTCTAACTCATACATCCATTCCATGAGATTTGATTCAGTAGCAATTATACTTCATTGAGAAATTAGTAGAGTAGGTTCTACCTCGATTCCTGTCTCAATTAACTATGAACTGAATTAGGTCACTTAGAAAGCTAACATTTCTTACTATCCAAATGAGGAATAATTGAAGAGATGGTACATTAACTCGATGGAATGGTTTTCAGTTACTTAATTTGATAATTACAAATATGATATAGCACCTTTGAAAAATGGTCATGGTATAAGAACTGAAATGATTTGATATAATAAGTGTTGAAGGGCAAAATGCAATTAGTTATGCTTTAAATTCAAAGGAACAAACTGTATATGTCCCTGCTAATAAAACTATGTACTCTATGTATTAATAGTCATCTGCCAGTACATTTCAGCCAAATTCTATAACTACAGTTCAAAGACCAGGTACAAGGGATATTCCTTAGCAAATAGTGTTTTCAGTAGACAAACCACAAGTTTTCTGTCTGAGGATATTGCAAAACCATATTTATAAATTTGTAATGTAGCTGGTAAAGATGAGTTTTGATTATTAGTATTTGTGGTAAAAATGAAAATGCTATTTCAACATATAATTTTCACAGGAATTAAAATATAAAAAATAAACCAAACACATTGACCTGATTTATTTGTGACTTTATATCTTTGTCAGTCAAATTAAACTGATTACATTACAACTCTGATGATTTAACATCTGGAACAAGATGTATTATTCCAACCATTACTTTTCTCCCTGTAAATAACACTCTAAGACCTATAGAAACAATGGTAATCACACTTGATATGGAAAGCAATTTGTGTTCAGATATGCCTGAGGGCATCACAAAGAACTTATCTTTTATCTGGTGACATAGATCAAACTGCAACCCAGGTCCACAACCTTGAAGGTGCAGAAATCATCATTTAGATACTCAACAAGATATGCAAAAATCACAGAAGCATTTTACTGAACACATCTTGATAAGAAATCGCTTCTCACCACATGTACTCCTACTTCCTTGATCCAATGTACTCCTTGATTTACTGCAAAAAGCTCTGCTCATCTTCCTGTTTCTACTCTGAACACCTCTCACCCTCACAAAGTGTTTGGGAGTGGTCTTTAAAAATATAAACCAAAGTCATATAAATTGACTGGCTCCCTCTCCCCCTCCCTCTCCCTCTGCCTAACCCTCTTCCTCTCTCTCTCTTTCTCTCTCAATAGAATCAAATACACCAAAGGAGAAGAAATTTACCCTGGCCTTGTTGAAAACTCAAAAAATATTTCTCTAAAAGCAATGATTATCCCTCACGTAGTTGTAGTGGCCAGGCAGAAAGCATCATAAACATGACAGAGGGGCAGTAATGGAACTCTATTTTCAGCTACTGGAGCCCATGGACATGCATAATGGCAATCATGGTATGCTAGATGAGCTTCATAAATGAACTAAATTATTCCCCTTTCTGGACCATGAGTTTTGTCACTTTGTAGTTCCTATCACAACTGTCCTTGAATCTGGCTGACCTTGTGCTTCAATGTCACTAATAGAAAACGCTAGAAGTGACAGTGTCTGTTTAGAACCTGAAACCTGCATTGTCTGCTTTCTTTCTTCGGTTCTAGAATTACCATGAGAAAACACACAGCAAATCTGTTGGAAAACAGGAGCCACAGGGAGATACCTGATTCATCCCAGTGGGGGCCACCTTGATGATCCAAAACCCATTAATATGGTCGCGAGACCAAATAAACCAGAGGAATAATCTCACTGCCCATTTTTAGAGGGCAACGTACAGACCGGAGACCTACGCTAGCACTACTCCAGTTGTCAGTTTCTTTCCTTATCTCCAAAGTCATTCCCCAAAATGAATGAAAGTATTTTCAGCATTTCTTCTTTAGTTTCTCAATGGAGTGTGCAGGAGAAACACTTCCGAAGAGGCCTTTCTGATTCTGGTGTCTGCATTTGGTCACCCTCACAGGTGTGAGGCCAGTCACAGAACACCCAGACCAAGCTGACTCAGTGGTCCTAGTGTCCCAACAAGGACACTACATGGTCTACAAACAACACCCTCAGGTGTGCTCTACTCTCTACCATAAGAAACCTATCGCTTTTCTGATGTCTTAAAGATGTTTTATAATTTTGAGTAGGAGTGGGAATGTGGGTGTATAAAATCCATGCAGAACAGATGTTGGGGTTTAAGATGGGTTAGTTATCCCATAGGGAGGCCACTTACCCAAACATTGCATGTTAAACAAATGTCCAAGCCTGTCTTTTCCTTACTGATGCATAAAGTTGTCTTTAGCAGATTGCATGTTCATTCATTGCTTGGGTTCACTGTCCAGGTGCCCTTCCTGTCCCTGTGTGTCTATCACACGGAGAGTACCATACTGCCCTGTGATACAGCTCTAGACATCTGGGTGTTGGCAGTGCAAACCCTGTTTCTGGGATGCCTCTTTCTTCTAGAAATATCATTGCTAATTCTGAATTTTCTTTTATCAAAAACTTTACAATCACTTAATAAGTAAGACACCAAAGTGCATTGAAACATCTACTGGCACTATTTCATAATTAACTATTAATAAAGAGAGACTGTGTCATCGTGATGTTGAGTATTTCCCCAACGCTCTGCACAACTTAAATTCTCACAGTGTGTGTTGGTTTATCGTGGATCATGTGCCCAGACCGGTGGCTCAGAAAGCTGAGCTGTGTGCTTGGTAACCCCATCTAGACTTGTTGCTTGTATGTGTGGGGGGTATACTTGAACTAGTATTTGTTGTCAGAAAGGCAAAAATACCTGCTTCTAAAACTCCTCTGTCATTTCCTCATATGAACTTTTCCTCTTGCACTTCAAAACTTTTATTTCATGATAATTTATTTTCTGTGCATTATCATAGTGGGCATGATTAAGCTTCCCAATGGTCCTATTGGTGTTTACTCAATTTTATTTTATTTTATTTTATTTTGTTTTATTTTATTTTATTTTGTTTTATTTTATTTTATTTTATTTTATTTTATTTTATTTTATTTATTGGTACTGGGAATCAAACTCAGGACCTTGGGTTTGCCAGGCAGGGACTGTGCTGCTCAGATGTATCTCTGGGCCCTAACCCAATTCTTAGTGTTGTGCAACCATGTAAAATCTTTTATATTTATTTGTTCATTTGATCATAGAAACATGAATTAGGGTTGAAGGTCAAACAAACACACTGGAATAGACCTCTGGTTGTTAAAATATTCAATTGCTTCCATTACAAATAGTGAAATAATTACTTCCCAAGTGTCTAACTTCAAGGGAGTTCAATTAATTGCAACAGGACTGCCATCAACATTTTTATTAGGGTGTCTGTGTGCCTTCTATATGCCATTAATTTTTCAAATATTATCATTAGAATGAGTATGCTTTCATTAACCAATGAGCAAACTGAAGTTTAGAAAGTTAAGTAAAATGTTTATACTTACACAGCTTTTATGTACCATAGAATTCAGCACGGTTCTTTCAAAAGGTCTCTTAACAAGATTCCATAGATCATAAAATAAAATTATCTTTTGAATTCCATCCCTAAACCACCACTTTTATAATCAACAGTAAGAGATACCTTAAAATTCTGTTTCTGGATCTTTATTGCTCCATTTTTCTTTTTTACTGTATTTAAGTAAAGCCATAAAAATCTAACACATAATCAAATTATTTATAAATTTCATCAGATTTCAGAGCCATCAGCTTAATGATGTTTTTGACTCTATAAATCATTTGCCCAACCAGGAAAAACAGGAATCATCAGTTATGCATCAAAATTCCTTTATGCTGTCATAATTTGATCTTTCACAGAAATCTATAACCTTCAAACTTAAACCTGGAAATATGGAGAAGAGGAAACCAAAATTTTCTCAGCATCTAAGAGCACCACTAGGTTGCAATATTAGACATTTGTTAAACAAAAGGAACTGAAAATGTTAAAACAAATTATTTGTCACCTTATTTTACTTTGTTCAGTGAAGACTTAATAAACTTTTCTGCTAATTCAATGGTCACAACAAGATAATGTATATGGGCTACATTCACAAAGTTAAATGCAAAAGGATAGGAATATCATTTCACAAATAGTAATATTATGCTGATTAAATATTTTGCAGTTAATTAGAGTTATGTTTATGGAAACTAAGTAAGAGCCTGTGCAATTATTATAAGGGTAAGTATAAAACTTGAGTATAAATGTTAATACATTTTTCTTTTTAATGGATTTTTTCTTTTAAATTATTTAATCTATTTATACCACAATAATAACAAAATTATTATTAAATCATAGTCAGTTTTCAATTACGTTTGTCTCCCAGTGTCTTTTTCCTTTATAAATCATTCTTTTTATTTTAGCTAAATTTAATCATGTTACATTCTGCAATGCAATTCCTACCATCATTTCCACTTCATACATGTATGAGGAAGTTAGTTTGCAGTGGAAAAAAACATAAAACCGTATTTTGAGAAAATTGATATTAGCAATAGCAAGACTTGTAGCAGTTCTGGTTCGTATTCAGTTTGTTTCTAATTCTTCGGTAAATCTTTGTTACTAATAAAGTTTTCCAATGAAAACTGCATTTGGAACCCATAAACTAAAATTATGAAGTTTATTATGGAGGTTTTCGTGAAAGACACTGTGGACAGATGTCCTGGGAATAGAAGTCATAGGTGACAGAGCAAGCTGGCTGAGGGCGAATAGGACTGGGAAGCACTGACATGATCACAATCAGATAAACACATGGAAACTGCATTATGGAAAGAACATTATAATACTGCCATTGGGAGACTATTCTGACCCTTGAAAGAGTGAAGATTGGGCACCGGAAACAACGAACTTTGATCTTAATTGCATCAAGAAATTTAGCTGAGTGGGAGCTTGGCTCTAAGAAGGCGTTTAGATTCGTCCTCAATAAGGAATAAGTTTAGAGTCCGTGGCACTTCCCTGGGGAACGACGTGCAGCCGGCGCCTGGCTGCAGGCAGTAACTGGGTCGGGACTCACTGAGAGGTGGCTTCGTGACAGCCTGGGAGCTCCGGGCAAGCGGGCGAGGTCCTTGCTGGAAAGATTCAGCAGACAAGAGTTATCAGCAACATTTCTTGGTTTTTCACTCTAATAGCTGGATCTAAGTTGTTTATTTTCTCCTTGAAAGATGATCAGAGTCTCTGTGTCTCCAAGGTTACCACCCATTATGACAGCAAATACAGGGAAAAAATGTTTTAAAATTCTGAGGGGAAGAGGTTTCAAACTACAATTCTGTTCTCTGTCAGACCATCAATCAAGAATGAAGGCAAAGTAAAGAAATTCTTAGATCTTTGAATTTTTACTTAGGAAAAATCGTATCAACTCCAGAAAGATAATTCAGGAAGAAAATCCTCCAAACAAGGGAGTGAACCAAGGAAGAAGTTACATAATCAACAAAGGAAATTACTGAAATTCCCCTTTAAATAAGAATGTGAGGGCTAAAGCATTTTTAACCTGGAATAGGAAGATGTGCTCCCTGTCCCCCTAATAAGGGACAATGAAAGAATGAAAATTCATCTCCTGCATTTGATTCTATCAAAGGAGTTCCACATTTGTTATATATTTGTGGCAGGGGTAATTAAGGATAAATAAAAAGAAAACTAAAAAAAGAAAGCAACTTGTTAAACTGATTTTTCATAATACCCAACAGTATACAACAAAGGTTATTTTTGAAGACTATCTAGTCATTCTATGTGCATTATATCATGTAGATGTGCATTATATTATCCATATATCTGCATTATATATATCCATAAGAATTTCTTAAGAGATAATTGTTATAAACCACTTTATGCACACAAAGGTGGCAAAATATAAATAAAGATTAATTAAGAAAGAGGGCCAAAGATGTATGTTTCATCTTCAAAATTAAGGTGTAATATCTAAAAGTCAAGCAAAAATTAAAAAAACCACAATATAGATATATAATTTAGAAATTCCAAAAGGAATGAATGGCTACAGTATTTCATAGCTGTTTTTGGAGAATGAGAGTTGGGAGTGAAGTGTTTTCTTGTTGTTTAGTGCTACTTGATTTTCTCAAGGAAGGTGCATGAATAACTTTGATGAGACCAGGATTAAACAAAACAGCGCCTTAGTGAGTAGCGCGCCGGGCTCCACTCTCAGAGAATGTCCTCGTGGGTTGAGGCTACTGTCCCTTCACATGTGAACCACCTGGAAGACAGCAGAGCAATGCCAGCCCCGTTCTCCCCGCATCACTCTCTTCCGGGCAGCCATCATGTTATATTCAATGTTGCGCTTCACTCTGCAGTGTCCTTCAGCTCTTCTCATTGGCAACCTCCTCCTCATTTCTCAAGATGCTGCTGGAAAGCATCCTCCTCACAGGGGAATTAATTATCCCCTGACTTAAGCCTCTCATCGCATAGAGCCTGTAGCTTTATTTCAGCTCTCCCACCCTCTGGCACCCATTACTTACTTACCTGTTTGTATCCCCTGATGGGCCGTGAGCCACTCTTGGGCAGGGACATGTTTTATTCATGTGTATGACCTTGCTATCTGTCACAGAATTAGGCACATACTAAGGCTCAATCCATATCCGCCTAATTAATTAGTAGGAGTACTGCTGCATATCAGAGGAGGAGGCGGGGCAGGTATCATTAGCTTCCTTTGGCAGGAAGGACACTGAGTCTCCCAGGACTAAACACCTTGCCTGAGTTAGCAGCATTAGCAGCTGGGAGGTATGTTTGGTCTTTGGCAAAGTCCAACTGTTATGCACATATAATTAGAGCAGGATTATTGGTCACAAAGATAGTTATAATTTTCCCCCAAGCCCCTTAGTACACCCATTAGGCACACAGTCAAGGTTCAGTTAAACAAAGGAACAATCCCTGGGTAACCTTGGTCCATTCTTGGTGGGTAAGTAGTGTACTGTTCCATTTCAGGGTTGGCTCTGGGTAGCCTTAGGGCTACCTCAAAGTTAATGATTCTCACTTTCCTACTCCCAAGTCCCATGGGGTTCTCAGGCTAGGACAAGATCTGGCTATTTTCTAAGGCCTTAGGATCAAAACTAACAAGTGAATGGTACTGGGATTCTCTGGCAGTAAGATTTTTGGGAAGACGGCAAAACCACCAGGGCACAAAATACAGAAATGCCAAGCCAAAAATCACAGCCGTAAATGTGAAACCTACTATACATTGTCACATGACGATAATGACTTGGCTCACACGCTGTTGGAATTTCGCATGGTCTTTCTATAAGACCGTGGAGTTTATTTATAAAATATTCAGTTTTAAATAAAGTTTTTTTTTATGAGCAGGTGTGACTGCAGCTGCTCAATTGTTGGCATTCGATAAATGTAAATGGAATGATTAGAGGCTTAATAAGAGTAGCAATAAAAAGATTTTTCCAAATACCTATTTCAGTCTTAAATAAGGTGAAATCTGCATGCCAAATATTCCATACCAATTAATCCCGAATGGCTTTGTTTTGATTGTTTTTTTTTTTTCCTTTACCATCAATGCCAAGTCTTCTAAAGAAGAGATACACGAGCCAGGTGTTACCAGGAAAATATTGTCCAAAGAGAAATTGCTTTTAAGAATCTCTTTATTCTCTGTCACCCCAACTAGAGTAAAATTCTTGGGATTCCACTGACTACTTCCCTCCTTTCCCAGTGAAAACAAAAGGACTTGTCACTGTTTTATTTGAGTAGCGTCAACCCATAGAATTCCCAGGACATTATAACAGGAAAAATATTGATATTAGGGATAATATGCAAAAAGTAGAATGATTGGTTGCTTATAACATAAATCTAACTTATTGATTCTGTCCCTAGAACAGTGTGCAAATGTATGCACAGGTACATTGTGTGTGTGTGTGTGTGTGTGTGTGTGTGTGTGCATTCTTATGGCAACTTGTCTACATTATTTACAATATATATTGTATAGCTACAACTTATAGCCCTTTATAAAGCATATATAAATCTGGATCTAATAAAAAGGGCAGATAAGGAGATATTCAAGTGAAACCCTTCAACATATGTAGATATACTGACATATTATGGAGGTAACATGCAAATATATTCACATTAGTAAAAAAAAAAAAGGTGCCTTACAGACTCCTCCATGGTAAAACATCCAAATCCACTTCCCAAACAGTCACAGCCCGCCCTTTCTATATGTCACTATTTAGTTTCTTAATTTGATTTAGGAGAATAATGCCGGTTTGTCATTCAACCTCCTGGTTTTTTAAATACACTAACAAACATCTGTCAATACAATAAATAATATTCAAATCAAAGATAATTTTGACACAAGAGTTTGTTTTGTTAAGTAACTAAATTGTTTAGGTGGAGTTTGAGCTGGCCATCCTCCTGTCTCAGCCTCTCAGAGTACTGAGATTACAGGGGTGTGCCAACCCACCCAGATGAACATCATTACTTCTTAACTTTTAATCACTTGATTAGTAAAAATATTCCTTATGTTAAAACACGCATTTTTATTTACTTTATTACAGCTAAAATAAATATTTTAGGTTAATTATTTTGTCTTAAAACCTTTTCCAAATTAAAACTATAGATATAATATTCAAATTTGAGTATGATTATATTTCTTTTATATTTACTTTATGTATAACTATCCCCATTTCAATATTAAATATATGGCTTGTCAATCATAACTGTTCCTAGTATTTCCAGATGCTATTTGCATTTTAATTTTAATTGTGATGATCATGACCTGAAAATATTTTTAGACCTTATCTAGTAAGTCCTCTATAGTTTTTCATTGTTTTTAATTTCAGAGTGTTTTTGTTAAAACAAGGAATCTTTATTTGTGTATATGATACATCACATCATATTATATTATATTGTAATATATCACATTGTATGTGCCAGTCGCTTATATTCTGTCTCTCTGTCTTGCTGTCTCTCTGTCTGTGTCTCTGTCTCTTTCAGTCTCTTTGTCTTTCTCTCTCTCTCTCTCTCTCTCTCTCTCTCTCTCACACACACACACACACACAGACACCTCCACACACACTATCCTCTTGATCATTTATTTTGGAATGGGTTAAGGTTCATTTGTTCCTTTGATTTTCAGTTTAGTTTGTTTAATTTTTAATATATAGGCAGTTTTCTTCACAAATTCTATATTTTCTTCTAAAGTTGTTTTCTGTGTTTTCTATTTTACTTTAAGCAACTGTATAATTAAGCGTATGAAACAGAACCCAGGAACCCTTTCTAGTCCTTTCGCTGTAAGATCAACATTGGTCCTTTTGCTTTTTTCCTCCACTGTCAACAATGCTATTTAAGTAAATTTAATATATAGAAACTTGAACATTTTCGAAGTGTACAGTGTGGTAAGTTTTGCCATGTCTACACACCTGAAAATCACAATGATCAGTGTAATGAAGATACTAAGTCATTTGAAAAGATTCTTTTTTTATTTTAAATATTCAAAAAATCAGGAAGCAAACAAACAAACAAAAACAATAAAAGCAAAACAACAACAACAACAAAGATTCTTCACTTAACATAATTCACAACCTTCTCACCAGCCTCTTCTACCACCCCTGCCCCTTGTATCTGAGGATTTGGTCTCTCTAAAATGGTTTGTGTCTTATTTAGTTTTGGTCTCTTTATCATTTTTTACCCATTTTCTTCTAACATATCTCTTCCTCTAACATTTTTCTTCTATACATCAAGTAGTTGGACTGTCCTTTATATCCAAACGGAAGATCTGTCCATTGATTGGACTGTTTACACTATTTTATAGCTTTAAATATAGGATTTTGATTTTTGTTTTCTCTTTACCTCATCTTTTCTCTTTTCATGTTGTCTTAATTTTGTCCCATTTTTAAATTAGTCCAATAATTTTTAAGATAACTTTTATTCATGTCAACTTGCTGGCTATAATGTGTGTTATTTCAGTGTCCAATTTAGGCATTTTCAATTTATTCTATTTCACCCTCAGAAAACAGTACACTAGTACATATGACATGAGAATCACTTGCCACGCTGGCTTATGGCATTTACTAATGAATTTTCTCCAATATTTGTATCACAACAGCTACACACTTTATTTTTATATGTGGTAAGAAGTTTAAGACTTGATTATCTTTGAAGCAATTTAAGTAAACTAAAACTATCTTCCATATTTTCTATACATTTATTACTCTTTGCTCCCTCTTCTTTTTTTTAATGGAATATCTTCATTTATTTATATATTGGTATTGAAAATCAAACTCAAGACCTTTCACTTGCCAGGCCAGCAGTGTGCCACTGAGTTAAATCCTCAGCTGTTCTTTTCCTTTATGTAGAACTATCTGGCATCTTCTGAATATTGGAGATCTTCCTTCAGTAATTCCATCTGCTAATGAACTGTATTCTGTCTTTGTCTAAAATGCCTTTATTATATTTTTGCATTTTAAAGATGTCTTCTCTGGTTATGGAAAACTAGGTTGAAAATCATTTGCAGCGTTTGGAAGATATTGCAAGTTTGGATTTCACGGTTTCAAATAAGAAATACACTATTACATCAATTGTTCTTTGTAACTGGTAAACTTATTCATGATGGTTTTAAGAGACTGATTTATCACTGATTTTTTTTGCAATTTGCCCTTATTTGTACACTATATTTCTCTTAATCGTTATGTGCATTTTTGTGTACTTACACACATTTGTGTTCATTGAATTTCTAAGTATTTCAAGATTAGAGTTGTGTCATTAAACTTTTCCCACCAATTTTTCAATTTTTATCTTTTATATTTTCCTTAGAACTTCAGTTACATGTTTCAAGTTTGCTCTATTTCAGTGTATTTTAAACTCACTGATACTTAGTGTTTTGTTGTTTTCTCATTTTGATTTGTATTTCATCTTTCATAGTTGCTATTGCTTTGATTTCCAGTTACATTTTCTTTTGCAGTATTTACTCTGCAAACAATTTTATTTAGTGTATTTTATGCCAACATTGTCATTTTTATTTCTAGAAGTTCAATTTGTCTTTTATATAATTTCTATGTCTTTAAATTTAAAAAAATATGAAATATATTTGTAGTAAGTATCTCTACGTTCTTGTCTTCTAATAGTTGATTTATATCGGTGTTATACCAGGATACTTTTTTTTGGGGGGGTACTGGGAATCAAACTCACAACCTCACACCTAGCAGGCAGGTGCTTCGACTACTGAGCTAAATATCCAGCCCTATTTTTTGAGATAGGATCTCACTATGTAGTTCAGGCTGGTCTTGAACTCACTTTGTAGCCCAGGATGGTCTCAAACTCACAAGGATCCTCCTGCCTCAGACTCCCGAGTGCTGGGATTAAAGATGTGCACCACCACACCCAGCTCAGGATCCATTTTCATTGAGTTTTCTCCTCGTTATGGTTTATGTTTGCTGATTCTTGTATGCCTGACAATGTATAAATAGATGCTAGGTAATATGAATTGTACCTTGTTCAGTTCTATTTTTTAGATTCTATTAATACATTTCAGAATTGGTTTCGGACACAGTAAGGTTGCTCAGAAACAATATGAGCTTTCCTAATATTTAAAAGTTTGCTAGGTATGGCCTTAAGGCCTTCTCTGCTTAGAACTTGTACTCATGACAGGAAAGACCTTTCACTCTAAGGTCTGACCAACAGATGAGAGCAGTTACTATTCCTGATGGTCTAACCCTTTCAGGGCCTTCTCTTTGCCCACCTCAGGTCGTTTCCTCACATACGTGTGCTCGTCGGCTGAACGATGGAGGAGAATTGTGTTCATATCCCTGATGATCACCCTTGCAAAGCTCGGAACCCTTAAGTCACACACGGTGTGCACTGCAACTGCCTTAGCCCCCGCAGACTCAGCTCCATCTCCCACGCCACGGGCGCAGCAACGCTCCCAGAGGGATGGGCACCTCCGCGGGGCCTCCCTGACTCACTCAGATCCACACTAAACACTGAACACAGCAGAGCTCCTTTCCTTCGCTTCCCAGCTCTCCAATCACAGCCCCTAGAGGTGCATGCCCAGTCTGTTGCAAACCGAAGTTTAGTAAATAGGATCCCAACACATTGCATTGAACAATTACTGGGCACGGTGATCAGGCAGTATGGTAGGAAGTTACTTGAAAGGATTTCCTTTACACAAATTACTGACAATGGAATCTGCCCTGACATCTAGATGTTCTAATATTCTGAGACATCAGGCAGTCCACTTTCTAACAGATGTAGTTGACACTATTAAGGCCCAGAAGTTAGTTTGTAATGCCTTCTGTCACACCACCAACATCATTGTTGAAAACAGACGCTATGACTTTATATTTGAGGCCAGAGCACTAAAGGCTTCTTTGAGAACAGCTGTTGCATGATACTTTTGACCAACACACAGTGCCTTTTAAACAGAATTCCACAGAAATTCAACACTACCTTTGCTGCCCCACATGCTAGCTCTTCTCTTTCCTCATGAGATATTTTTTCTTTAAAGCACTATTTTTTTTTTACATGTTATTTTCTCTTTGCTTAAATACAGACATCCAACAGCCAGAGGTTAATCGAACAGAAGAAAGCTGGACAGGTGTTAAGTTTTATTACATCTGCTCGTGTCCCTTATTATTTCTTCTTTATTCTACTCTTTGTCAAATCTTCAGTAAAAGCGAGAAGTGGGACAGGTCTTCTGAATAAGGACCCAAATCCACACAGGGCACTAAGGGAGACTTAGGCTTTCATGGATTTTTCTCTATGACAGATTGGTTTAAAGTGATATTTTAGGATTGGGAAAACTCTTGTCAAAATAAAGTAAGCAGATTTCAAAGTTTTTACTACAGTAAATGTGTGATGTTACTTGAAGAATTTCATGATATCAGCAGTGATGTACCAGTACTTGATCTTAGAAGGAAGTAGCTAAACTAGAGGGAGTGGAGTCTACCTGGTGATTTTTAAAGAAGATAAGAGTAAGTAAGCATAAAATCAATGGAACAATATTAGCAACAAGAGTAACAACAATAATATGTCTACATCAATTTATCTTCCAAAAAAATCTGTATACCACATAGTCTTTCATCAATACAAGAAATGATCAGAAATATGATGAATGCATATTTTTTTTTAAATTATTACATTAAAAATACATTGCCCCCTCACATCAAACATGCTTACCCAATTCTTGTCACTTTCTGAAGCAGTTCTCGAAGTCAGTTTTTGTTAGCGGCATTAGTTGTGCTGCTGTGTCTGCCTCCATGTCCTGAACTGATTCAGAACCTTTGCCTTTCATAGTCATTTTGATTTTGGGGACAGGCTAGAAGTTGCAAGGTGCCAGATCTGGTGAATAATGAGGATGACGACGCACTGTTACAATTCTATAAACCTACCTTTCCGTTGTGTGACAATAACAGCATTCACCACATTTATGTTTTGTTTTGTTTTGTTTTTTGAGACAGGGTCTCTCTGTGTAGGTTAGGCAGGCCTGCACTCCTTATGTAACCCAGGTTGAGCTTGGACTCAAGGAGATCCTCCTGCCTCAGCCTGCCAGGTGCTGGGATTACAGGCATGTACAACCACACCTGGCTCCATTTACCATATTCATCAGGCTTCCTAAAGACATTAATGAAAGAGAACATTTGGGATGCTTTAGAGAGTTATGAGAATGATGAGATAAATGTGCTCTAAGTGTGGGGGGAATTTAATGAGGGGAATTAATAGCAATGAATCTTTTACTATAACAATTTTTGCTGTAACAAATTTAAATATGCACCATATGTTTCAATCATACCACATATATACAGTTGATTCTCAAACTATAAAAATTGTTATTAGTTTCATATATATTTCTAGAAGAAAGAAATTTGGGTGGGTTCAGTGAAATACATGAAACTCATTCAATTACCAAGCACATGGTGGCCAAGTTTCCAACAAACAACTTTCCATTCCTTAGTGTCTTCATCAGCAAATCAATATGACACCTAACTCAGAGAATTGCTAAAGAATAATGAAACTACATGATTAAAACTTTCTAGCAGCATGTTTTGTACATAATATACTACAAAGATATAGTTTAATAGGAGTCGTGCTCATGTCGCTGACCAAAATACTGCTTTTCTAATTTTTATGATTTAAGAGATTATACAAATTTACTTGATTGTATTACTTTCCCTGTAAAATAATAATTGTCGGTATACCCAACTTCAATTTTATGTGTGTAGTTTCAAGCAAGCAAAAACATTGAGCAGAAGTCAAAATATGGAATTAAATGGAAGAGATGAGATTAGGCAATAAATACTTATCCTGCCATAAATGGAAGAAAGCCAACATTTTGTTGTGGTTTGGGTTATAGAAGTTAGCTGTTTACTTTCCTTAATAATAAAATAAAATGAAATCAACATTTCTTGAGTACTTTCTGTATACCAAGCTGTATTCGAAGTTTTTGGTTTGTCTTATGCCAATTAATATTTACATACATCTATAAAGCTTAGTACGATTTTGAAAATGAAATCAATGAGGCCTTTAAAATTTATTCAATTTGTTTAACTCAAAATTTATTCAAATTTGGAGTTAAAATTTGAATAAAAGCTGGGTGTGGTGGGGAACGCCTGTAATCCCAACACTCAGGAGACTGATGCAGGAGGATCACAGCAAATTCGAGGCTAACCTAGGCTACATAATGAGTTCAAGGTCAGTTTGAACTATACAGCAAGTAATTAGAAAATATTATATAATATCACACACTGTTATAATATTGACATATTGAAATATTAGATATTTTGTCATCATTAAATAATTGAGAACTGCTTGTATGCATAACCTACAGACCATTAGACTTGTGAACTGTGTTCCTCCAATATATTTTGAGAACATCTTTGAAATTTTAAAAAATGAGTATAAAAAATATTTTGAGATTCTTCCAACCAGGAATATTGGACACAACAACACACTGAGTCAAGTTCACATCATGATTTGAGAAGTCTTGGTATATTTCTTTCCACTGATTTTATTTCTGTTTGTTTTGTTTTGTGAGTGTTCTGTTTTATATTTGTTTTGTTTTGTCTTGACAGGGTCTCACTATATATTTCAGACTGATGGTGACCTCACTTTGTAGCCCAAGCTGACCTCAAATTCATGACCATCTTCCTGCTTCAGTCTCCCGAGTGCTGGGTTTACAGGCATACCTAGATATTGAACTATTTTGTCTGAATTTAAATATAAAGAATCACAGGACAAATGAAAGGAGTAATTTCATTTAAGAGGGACCATGGAAAGCACCAACAAGAGCTGACAGTGAAGGTTGGTCTTGAAAGAGAACTAAGACTTTCCACATTAGAGAAGAAGAAATTATCTGCTCATTACATTACTCTCATGGCCAGGACAAGGCAGGTTTAGATAAGCAACACTTTCTCCCAAAGATTAAGTGAAAGGGAGAAATAAACATGCTGCATAAGGTGTGGCAAGAGGCTTCCCACAAATGCTACAGACTCTTGAAGAGTTTTAGTAAAAATATGAATCTGAATAATGTAAATTGCATTAAGATACAACATTGTTTTTATAATATGAATGTCACAAATATTTTGAAAGGATAAAAGATTAAATTTTAACATCAAATAAATTGTTTTATCCAGGAAGCTAAAAGCCCCCATTTTCCACCTATAACCAGCCTACATAGAATATTTTTTGGATCAAATAAGTTTGGTTGCTACATATCCAAATTTCAAGACATTTCTGCAGATTTTACTTACAAAATGTTGAGTTGCATGAGAGCAGAAATCATGACTTATTTAATGATTTATGGACTCCTAGTCGGTTGCTCTGCAGAGATAGGAATTTAGGGCTTGTTTCATGAATCCGTGAATATTTCCATGTTTTCGTGCTGCAATGTACACTGAATAACTGGAATTAAACTCATCAGTGTAGGCTTTTATGATTTGGAGGCAAAATGTACCCCCAAAGTTTCATATGTTTGAAAGTGATTATCTCATAAGGGGTGCTATCCTGATCCTGGAATTCAGCCACTGATCAGCTTAGTATCTGGATGTTTTATTAGGATCTAGATGGAGGTGAGTCCCTGAGACATGATCTGGAAGGGTGTATTCTTGCCCCTAGTTCTTTCTTTCTCTCTTTGCTTTTTGTCTGCCAGGGATTGAATATCTTTCCTCTGCCATGACCCCTTGCCAGGCCATTTCTGATTTGGACCCACCCAGTCAATCATGAACTGAAATAATGAGGCAAAATAAAACTCACCTCTTATAAGTTGTGAATGTGGAGTATTTTGTTCCAGCAATAAGAAAGTGACTAAGATTTTGGTACCAGAGAAATGAAGGCAATGCTGTAATTATGCCTGACTATGGGATTCGGAAGACTGTGGAACTGGTTTGTGAAGGAAGTTCTGAAAACCTTGAAGACATGAGTTACAAAAGACCAAAAATATTGTGAACAGAGCTTGATGAATGTTATTGTCAGGGCTCAAAAGTCCAGAAAACTGTTAGAAATGAAGACATCAAAAGCCAGGTTCAAGAGATTTCAGTTGGGAACAGGAATCTAATGGGATTTGGAACAGAGGCTGCTTGCATCGTACTCCATCAGAATATTTTTCTTCATTTTGCCTATGTCCTGAAACTTTGCAGTAGACTTAGATAAAGAGCTGTGTACTAATTGGTCTGATGGAGGGAATTTCAAAGCAGCCTACATTAAGGCTGTGGCTTGAGTATTGCCAGAAGTTTTTCACCAGATCTATGGTAGAATCAGAAATGAAAAGCAAATCTAAATAATTTTAGAAGTTTGCAGTTTCATTAGAAAGAATTGCCTACAAATTTGGGGTCATCAGAAGAGTGGCTGCTGAAAAGATTAGTGTTAAAAGTGCAGCCGAATACTTTACATCTGGACAATGGAAAAGAGGATGTTAAGGCATCTCAGAAATCATCATGAGTCTGTCCATCACATTTTAGATATACAAAAGTATAAAGTTTATATAGAGAAGAGAAAAATGGGTCACTTCCTTGAGAAAGCATAATTAGGGAGTTGACTTCCCAAGATGCTGTTCCCAGTGCTCACCTAGATAGCACTTAGAGGCCTCTGCAGTCATGATCCAAGGGATCCTCATGGCTCCCCCATCTGATGGCTGACCTTGGTAAAATCCAAATGGTTCTGGTGTTTCAGGCATGCAGCATGTAAGAGTTGTATGAGCTCAGAACCTTTCACTCAGAATTGAGAACAAGACCTTTGAAAATGTAAGTGTTCAGCACGGAGAGGGTGGACTTTGAAGTTATGAGATCCTGGAAGTACCAACAGAATAATTTGTGATTTTGTGTTTTTTTTTCCCTGAGGTTCTTGTCATGATCTGTGGTAGAACAAATTTTTATTCATGTAATATCCAAGTCATAAATAATTCACTGTTGAATTTGCAAGAGATGCTAGAGAGTGATGCTAACTTTTAATAGACAATTTAGTTCTGGAATACAATTATACATTTTCTATCTCTAAGCATAAAAAGTTTACAGTAAATGCTAAAATAATGTAAGACAGGTTGGAAAAGAAATTTAGCAAGTGTCCCTATGGAATCACATATAGTAGTTTGAATTATTTTTCACTTCACTTGTGATTGTCTTGTATTACACCTGGGTACTTTGTATGTCATCATATTTCTTAAGGAATTCCAGTGCAAAGGAATATCTTTAAACTAAAAGTAATTCTAGTCATTGGAATTTTGGGGCTGAGTATTAATCACTTTCCCCTAACTGTAACAAAATACCTGGTACTGGTGAATTAATGGAGAAGAGATTTATTTGGCTTACTTTCAGTGTGTGGTAGGCTGGCTCCCTGGCGCCAATGCCTTCATCCCAAATTATTCTGCTGATACTTCCAGAAGTAATATGTGCTGTTCTCTTATAATTGAAGCAGTTGTATTATTATCTCAGTAATTTAGAATTTAACATGAAAACTAGTATTTATTTCTATCTTACCATAAAATAATGCATCATGAACTTTCTGAGTGTGAAAGTCAATGTCTACATGCAAGTTTGCTTAGCTATGGAAGTCTGCTAATCCCTTTCATTATTTAGTGGGTCCATGATTTCTCAGGCCAGATTACATGCTGACTGTATCTGCATTATGAGTTTGATGGCCAGGTGAGAAAGTTGGCTAAATCCTCAGAGAGGTCAATACTGTTTCTCATTGCAGAAGGTTCTGCATTTTATTTAAGTAACTACAGAGTAACAGCTGGTAAAATAAAGGAGTGGGCTACTTCCGAAGGCCAGAGGGTTCAAGAAAATATTGTGCCTCATATGTGTAGCACGCATGGTGTCAGAGGTGCCTGCTTTGGGTCTCACTCTGTCCCTGATCATGTTGTATTACATTTTCTTGAATTGAGTATTCAGTCTCTGGTAGTCGTGATACTCAGACACATCTGCTTTTAAATCTAGGAAACAGAGGTATATTAACATGCCTCTAAAAAGGTTTCCTACTTTTGCATTTTCTTGCAATTTGTCAAGTTTGAGTTTAGCATGTATAATTTCCCCCAGAACTTGCAGAACATATAGAATCAGGTAGCTGAGAAACTGTTAGCCATTTATCTCATGACAATGAATCAGAGGTACATCACATGAACAAGATAGAAAAGAACACAGGGGCATGCATTTGTCCCACTCTGCTAATTCCCCCACCTTCATCATACTATAGCCTGCTGGGAACTGGAGAGATGAATATTTGACAAATAAGATTTACTCCACCTTCAAGGTCGGCTTGGGCTACAACGCTAGCACAAGGCCAGCCTGAGCTACATAGTGCGACCCTGTCTCAGAAAAGTAGGGCTGGGAGTTTGGCTCAGTGGCTTAAGCACCTGTGTGGTAGGTGCGAGGTTGTGAGTTTGATCCCTGGTGCCACCAAAAAAAAAAAAAAAAGAATATTACTCTGCCATATCAGTGACATCATGTTGATAGAACTGAACAAACAGCAAGGACAAGCGGGTTGAAGACTTTGATGGGATTTATATACTCCAAATATCAGGAGACAAAACCAATAAAGACTCATGGTCCAACCATATGAGGAAGATTTTAGAAATACAGTGATCTGGAGCATGCTCAGACATCCACTCTAAAACAAAGAGACATTGGCTCTCAGAATTCCACTATCAGGAATTAAGCCTGGTACCTGATAAGCCTCTTTAGGGTCTCAAAGTGTCATGTCATTCCACCTTTGGGAATGCTGCTACTTCATTTACCTGGTGGCCCTGGGGTCTGCCTGGTTTTAGTAGGGAACTGTAGCCAGTCCCGGTTGTAGCACAAGCAGCCTTCTTACGTGGGCCCATGAGAAAGCAGACACTGTGGTACTAGAGGTGTCTGTGGTCAACAAAGATGCTGTATGAAGTTCTGAGACTCTGAGGCTATACAGTCTCTTTCAGATTATCAGCCACCATTCTGCAAATAACCACTAGTGTCCTACCAGGACCTATTAAATATAGAGACTTGACCATAGAAGCCCATCTGATAGCATGACCTACACATTAGCCAGATAATGGCACTAACACCTCTTTTGATCCTTAGTGTGATACTTAGAAGTATAAATGACAATTTTATAGGTGAATTATATCAGCCATTTTTCATTTTGTTAAGTATTTGGTTTGCAATGATTCTGAACATCTAGATGCAATATTGTTCATTTTGTTTCTGGTTTTGGAAAGTTTATATTTGATTCTTTTCATTCTAAGCCTGTCATTTCACTGCTATTATATATTAAGAAGAGCTACTTTAGAATATTGTCAAATATTAATAAAGCTGACATTTATACTTCACTTTCCACATTGAGTTCGCCCTTTGACTTATAAATTTATTCATATTTTTACCAGGGGAAATGGTCCTTTTTAAATGCTTAGAACTTTGAAAATAAATCTATAATGCTTTCCCTTATAGTTTCTTATTTTGATGTCAGTTTACTAGTTTAAGATATCAAGTCATATAGCAAAAATTTTGGTTCGATAATGGTACTTGCAATAAATTGAAAATTATACAATGAATGGAAAAATATTCTATCCACTTAAAACCAACGCTGAATATATTTTAGTATATTGATGTCCCACCTTTTTACTATACATATCTTACTGCATGTTTGAAATAATAGCAAGTGTATAATTTCCCCCTTCAATTTTTCTCTTATAATTTTCCCATTTGTTAATACTGCCTATGTCCTACACATCTTTTGACATTTACTATGATTATTGTTGGAAGGTTGGATTGCTTTGACTTTTTACTTTACAAATAATGCTACAATAAATACTTACATCCTCCCTAATAACTGATTATTTCCACTGCAGATGTTCAGATAAAATGCAACTCTGAGTCAAAGATCATGAGTTGTTAATGGTCTGTGACCAAATTTCTTTAGCAGTGTTTTTATTTCCCTGTACAGTTCAATGAGTCTCTATGGTTCCCACCAGGCTAGGCTACTCTGTGGGTTTTGTATTTGCCCTTTGGGCCAAATTGACACATATATGCACATACACACAGTCAACTCTTACCATGTTTTAAGTGGAAATTACAATGATGTTTGCCTCCTTTGGTTATAGTTCAAGGTAAAGAAAAAGCAAATTGTGGTTTATGAGTTATTGATTTGAAGCAGGGTATCATTTGTCAAAGCAGTCATTGGTCTAAGATATCAGCAACTGTACAAACACATATGCCCCAATCACAGATTTTCTGCTCATGTTCTGTCATGGAAACACAAAGACTTATTGATTGCATTCTGGAATTAAAGCTCAGCTCAGTGGTTGCAAACATACCATTGCCTATAATACATTTATTTTTGAGACTTATTTAACTGTAACAGCTAAGAAAATCAATGTGTGAGGCCCAGCTAGACTGACCTTTAACAAACAAAGTAACTTTTTTTTCCTCTTTTTTCATTCTTCCATTCCTCATGTAATTTTGGTGCTGCTTTTCTGTGATCTGTGACCTCACAGTACCTAAAAGTTTAACAGAAACTGTACTAGGTGGTGGGGGGTGAAGTCCATTTGTTTGAAACAGGGAGAAAAGAAATTTACACAGGGAGTAATTAAGGGTCCAGTGCAGGGGACCTCTGTGAGCTATTAGCTCAAGCATCTTGATATACCTTTATTTTTCTCTTCTCCCTTTTGCCTGGGAGGTTGATAGCTGCCTTTGACATAGTTAAGCATCATACCAAAGAAGCAAATAGCAAATTTAAAAATCTATAAGAATCTCAGGGACTGTGTTTATCAAATATGTCCAGGTTTCTCAGTAGAAATATGTTATGCACTGGAAACTTGAAGTGGACACACCCACGGGATCTCAGAATCCTCACTCATTGGCTGAGTCCCTCCTGTCAAAGCTGGTAAGAGGAAAAGCGACTCTGGAGGACATATCATGCTGGGGTGTAAGGAAATCAATATCCTGGAGATCAAGAATACAAGTAAGAGTGTAGTTGGGCCTTATCCATTATTTCTTTCTGTTGTTTATTTATTTTTTGTTTATTTATACTCATGAATCCCTGACTCTAAGCCAAGGCTGATGTCTATGTGCTCCGAGTCCAACTGTAGAACCAAACTTGAAAATGAAACAGAACCACATTTTGGGGTTGAGATAAACCCATTGTGTTGCCCTAAAGAGTGAGCATGGCTAAGAGAGTTGACAAAGACTTCTCGTGCAAGACTCAAGATTCACTGAGCAGCTGTTGAATGCTATGGAGATTCAGATTTTTCTTAGATGATGGAGAAGCAAATCTGGAGAGAGGGAAAAACAGTGTGCCAGGGTGTCCAAAGGTGAAGGGACTGTCATCAAATGTCATAGACAGGGAATTAGAGATGCATATGGAAAGGTAAAGTCGGGGCCAGATTGTAAAAAAATCTTTTAAGCTATATATGAGTTTTGAACTTTTTTCTTTAGTTTTCATAGGGGAATAATGTACTCGATATTGGACACTTTAAATCTATTTGAAAACAAAAACTAATTTGAGTCAGAACACTAAATGCTTTTGCAAAACATTTATTGACTTCCATTTCACTCAAAATCCAACTAACAATGACTTACAGACCACCACGTGCTTGTCCTACCTTATCCCTCAAATGTTCTACAAAGCTGCCTTGTGTTAATTCTAACTCTACCAAAATGCCTTCAAATCTCATCCTCTAGTCAAAGTGGCCTCCTGCCTCAGGACCCATCCTCTGGTGCTTCCGTGACTGGCACATATTTCCCCCAAATCTTTACTGTCTGTTTGCTTCTGTTCTGCAGATCTCCTGCCTTTCTCTGACCACCTGTGTTCTTCTGCTATGGTGATCATAGCAAAATTCCATAAAACAGGTACCATTTTAAAAAACGAAATTTGCTTCTAATGATTTTGGAAGGCAAGAAGCCCAAAATCACCAGCAGATGCACTGATAAGTGTAGTCCTATTTTCTAGCTCATAAAATGAGCTTCCTCTTTCACAATGGCAGTAGTGGAGCAGTTCTCTAGGACTACCATTGCATAAATGTTAATCTCATGCATTAGGGCAAAACCCTCATGAGCTAGTTATCCACCAACTGTCCTACGTCCTAATACCATCATAGTGGGGATTAGATTTCAACATATGAATTTGGGGGACATAAACCTTCAGACCATAGCATGACTTATTTAATTTTGTATTAACCTTCAACTCAACAACTACCTTCACCTTCTCTGTTATATTTTGGTTATTTTTCCCTTCAGGGGTATTGTACTTATTTATTGATTTTTATGACTCCTCTGCCTCAAATCTAAGGGCAAGTGCATTTTATAATTTGTCTTGCTCATACCTGTATCCTTGGATCTTAGTATTCTGTCAATAAACATCAATGAAATAAGCAAATTTATTGTTCTCTTTTTTTTTTTTTTTTACAAATGACCATAAGTTTAAAATTCTATAGGATACACTTTTGTTCATAATAACTCGGCTCTGTGTGAAACACATTAACTTTTTTGCATGACACATATTTTGATATCATAATTTCTCCACATTCATCAATAGTTTGAAAATTCTCAGACTCTTCCATTTCTGTGTCCTTCATTGTGTGACTTAAGAAAGAGATGTGGTTCCCTTGACCTCAATTTCTTCAATACCAACCTAAGAGGTTTACAGCTCTTGATCTGAAGATTTCCCATGGCTTTTATCTTCCCAGCATTCCTCACTGTGATCTCTAAGACAAATCAAGTTGTTCCCACATCAGGACTCGGGTCCCATCCATATGTAGGAGAAAGAATGACCTTGAGAAAAACATAACCATCCTGAGGTTCCTCACTGGTGTCTTCAGAGAAATAAGAGGGGATAATTAATACTGTGGAATGAAAAAGAGATATGGAGTAGGAATTACAAGCATTTTCTAACACTGTCTTCCTTTCCTGGTAGTTACTTAATAATTTCTTATCCCAGTATAAAGCTCCTACTATTTCAAATGTAAAACTGAATATGTACCCAGGGATTCCTTGCTAGTAACTGAGCAATTAGCTAAGGAAACTTCCCCACAGGGCTCACCTGTTGGGGGCATGGCTTTGTAAGTTTAAATTGCTGATCACAGTCTCTGAAGGCAAGAGAGTGCTGCAGCTGCAGGCATTAAACCCCACTCAGAATGCAGCAGCAATAAACTGCCAACCTAAGAGATGAGACAGTTCAACAATTAGCAAGATTTACTGCTTTGAATGTCTTTGTTCTAACTTCTCAAGGCCTGTTCATTTTCTCGGGCTTTGCCTCAAATGTGCCCTCCACTTGCTGCACACTCCCTGAATTGGTAAAGACCCAGTAAATACTAACAATCTAGAGAAGACTTTGTCTTTGCTTCAAGAGAGTTTTGACCTTCCTGGACTCCCCACAAACCACATTGCATCTTGTCTTTATTTAATCATTTTCCTTATGCATGCTTCTAAGTTCAAGAGCCTGATCAGCTTCTGCTACTTACCTATTCTAAAACTCATGAAGCACAACTGCTTTTGGCTTCAGCGTGATGGTTGACTTGAGGTGTCAACTTGTCTGGATTAAGCAGTGCCCAGATGCCTATGAAGTATTATTTTATCTCACTACTGAGCAGACACTGAGCCTATCCTTTTCTGCTGAAAGGTAAATTAGGCACTTTCCATTTAATTAAGGCTTTCCAAGATGTTAGTAATGCAGAGACCGGTATGTGAGTTGGTGGACTTGGAGGGAAGACCCACCCTTCATGAGGGCAGGAACCATCCAATAATCAAAGGTCTGCAGGAACAGAAACACGGACAAGGGGCAATTCTGGACCCGTCTTCCAGAGACAAGGTGTCTTGTGTCTCCTGCTGCAGGATATCAGAAGCTCAGCTTTTGCAGTCTGTGGACTTCAGGATTCACACTGGCAGGTGTTTAGCTTGAGCCTTGCAACTTGGACCTAGAGTTACACAATCTGATTCTCTGGTGTTGAAGCCTTCAGATTTGGACTGACCTTACCTATTGACTTCCATAGTTCTCTAGCTTTCAGATAGACAATCATGAAACCTCTTAGCTTCCATAATTCAGTGAGTCAATTACTCTGAACAAAGCCTTTTCATATCTTTGACAGATATATGACACATTGATAGATAGATGGATAGATAGATAGATAGATGTGATAGACAGACAGAATAGATAATATAGAGAGATGCAGATATAAGGATGACAGACACAGATATTGTACAGATACAGGTGTATCTCCTGTCTTTGGAAATCCCTCTCTAAAACTGAAACACTGACTAACCGTCAATACCAAACTGCTTGTGAATCCTTCTCACTTGAGAGATGTTTGTAGTTCAAAACGCATGAGCAGAGTAAGAGTGGTTCCTTGCTAACTGACTCAAGAGAAAATATGTTTACAGTTTGAAAAAAGTTCCAAAGAATAACATAGAAAATGAAGAGCAAATGGTTTTCAGACTGATCTCAAATCTAGAACTCATATTAAACATTTCATCCTGAATGTCAGTGTGTGGTCTAGAACTGCTCCCCATATTTGGAAACTAACAGAAGCTGGGTGCTGCATGTTAGATAGTAATGAAAACTATTTATTTAAACAACTTGTATGTTAAATAGAACACAAAACTAATCAGTTTTCTGTGATTTAGGAGTTTGAATTTAAGTCAAAACTAACACAGTGACATTTCCTGAGCTGGGCAGTACAGAACAGAAATTCTATTAAAATGTAATAAAAGTATCATCCAAATCAAAAACATGTTCAGATTGAGTGGAACCTAAAGATATGCCCTTTTAATGTATGTTTTACATAGTTTAGGTCAAGACTTTCTGCAGAGATCTAACTATAAAATATTTTGGAATTTCATAATTATTGTGCACAAATACTCAATACTGCTATTACAACTTAAAAATACCTGTGGACTGCACATAAAAATATGAGCATGGCCATGCCCCAGTACAAATTTACTCACTACCCCAAAAAAGTCAGTGGCTAGATTTAGTATGGACTATACTTTGATGACCTCATATTTAGTTTATTTGATAGGTATAACAACACAAAATAGTAATTTTACCTCAATTTACTAATGAAGAAATTGAGGCTAAGCTAAGACTTAACTCAGATATGGAGAGGATAGAATTCTAATACATATTGATTCCAATGTCAGTATCCTTTGCCTTGAATTGGATTTTTCAGTCTTTGGTGACAAAGATGTACTTCCCACCTTCTTTGTCTCCTTGTCACCAAAGGAACTACTGGACTTGGGTGATGTCATTTCTGTGAGATTCTGTAGGGTGCCCAATGTCAACATCCCCTTCTACAGAAAGCAGGTCTCCTTTTCACAGGTACATTTACCTGCTTCAGTGCTCAAAGCTGTTTACTTATTCTGCCTCTTCGCCCTGTCTTTCTCCCTCTGCCTATACTGAAAGGTTGATGTATGAGTCTTATTTTAATGTCAAATTCAATTTTTCCGTGTTAGCAGCTTCACTTACACCCTTTTGAACAACAAGGGGAATGAATTTTGAAACCAAGGGCTTAATCAGTGCATACTAATCAAATGTAATGTAATTTCTCCTTGCTAGGAAGAAAAACACATGCTAGAAAATTGAACTTTGACCAAGGGATGCAAAGGAAATAACAGGAAAGGCAGCACTACCTGGTAGTAATAGTGCTGAACCAAAAAGTCAAGTTTCAAGGAAAGGTTTTTCCTCCTAGGTTCCATGGGCACCGGTGTCACTATGATGCAACATAAACAACCTCACATTTTGAATCTCCCAGAGTTTACTGAATAACGGAGTTGTCACTTGAAGCGTGATCCCTGATAGGCAGACCTAACTTAGAACCACTTTCCAGTCTCTGAACTCAGTGAAAAAATTTCCAGTGTCTTAAAACCGTATTTCATTGACCATCACTGAACTATGCTCATCTGGATAAAGAATGTCACCTTTTCTCAATGCTTTTCCTTTTTTTGGTTTCCAGAAACCTCCCCAACAAACTAGGATCAGGAATGACTTAGCCATTTTACAAGATCTGTCTTCAACCTGAAGTGAAATGGCATCCACTTTTCTGAAAGGGAGCAAGTCATGCAATAGTTCTGGAGTCTTATAATAGAAATTATATAACAGTAACTCTTCCCTGAAATGCTGTGAGGGTTTCTTACCAACCTTAAGTCATGAAGGTTAACTATAAGATTACCACAAGGACCTCTCCCATCAGTACTGTCTTAAATAGAACAGCAATTTTGTAAATTACTTCCAAAGAATTGCATTAACATGTTAGCCTCATCTCACCCAATTTTAACATCCTGTTTTCCTTAAAATGAGAACACATCCTGAAGTTGGCACTCATTCAAAAAAAGCAAATTCCATCTCCATTGAGATTGATGTGTTTGTTTGTACAAGCATAGGTATGTCCAAATGTGGCAACCTTCAGCTTGGAAAGTCACATATTTATAAAGCAGAATATAAATTTCACTTTTGATGGGATCAGCTAAAAGAAAGAAAGCATTTTAGCCTCTCTCCCTCCCAAGAATTCTTTTGTAATTGGGATATAAATAATGCACGATGTCTACTCATGTCACTGTTTTATGTTTCCTGAAAGTGCCTGGACTCTTGTTTCTCCACTGGTAGTCGAAATTGTTTGGGCTTGGTGCTTCCTGGATTAAGCAAAAACTTCAGCTTCCTAGATTTATTGGTTCAGGTTATGTAACTATGCACATAAGGGCTTGTTTTTTACAGCAGGTTTATGTTGTAAGTGTAAAGGGAGAATTTCCCCTTGGTTTTCAAAGATCTGATCATGTAAGTCTAGAAAATGAACTGACAGTAGGCAGTTTCACAGGATAAAAAGTACGCAAATGTTCCTATGGGTATCAAAGGGAACTGAGGATCCAATAATCTATGAGATTTAGCAGCACATATATTTTCTTCATAAAAGACAGGGAATTGGATCATGGAGAAAGTTCAGAGAGACAGAGAACAAATAACTTTTATAAGTGAATGTACCTGAAGAGGAGCAGTAGCTTATGAAAGACCATGTGGGTTCTAGGCATGGTGTCAATTCCAGACTTCTTTTGTGTGATGTGTATCAATATCTCTGGGATTATGGCGTCTGGAGGAAACAATCTTTAGGTCAAGAGAGGAACTTCAGAAACAGACTCTCCCTGCTTTTGCTGTTCTCTAAACTCTTGGCTCAAGGTAATCAGCATTCCAGTGTACCATACTTCGAGGTGTCATTTTCTGAGCCTCATCAATAAGGAATGCTTAATAAAAATTGCAATTATCTGTCTTTATTAAAGGACCGTCTCTTCATTATATGTGGCATTTCTCTTTTAAATCTCATAGATTTGCAATTTTCTTTCTTCCTTTTCTTTTCCTTTCCTTTCCTTTCCTTTCCTTTCCTTTCCTTTCCTTTCCTTTCTTTTCTTTTCTTTTCTTTTTTTTTCTTTTCTTTTCTTTTCTTCTGTGCCTTTATTATTCTCTTTCATTTTCCACTTCTCCTATTATGCTTTTATCCCTGAAAGCAGTTGCAGGGCATGGGCTTTTTCTCTTTCTTCTTTTAGTTTTCTGTGACCTAATGCCCATGCTTTCTTGATGAGACATTTGAAGTCCTTTTTTTTTTGGTCCTGGGGATCACATCTGAAGTTCTTTGGGGCAGGACCTTCATTGTCTCTTCTTGTCTCTTAGGCAAACATCTTTCCTCACACAGGGTGAGCCTGAGGCATCTGGCAGGGATGGGTTGTAGATCAAATTCAGTGTTTGTGGGGTCTGAAGCTTAAACAATTTACATCACCCTCTGCCGCACACACAACAAATTAAAATATCAATTATAAAACCAGCTACAAACTTTGGTCCTGCTTCTCTGCATAATGAATTTATATGAGTCAGCCTAGGAAACATGAGTGGAGAAGGTACTCCCAGAAGCCAGACCTATCGCAGGATGGTCGACACCATTATGACTACTCATCATGATCTGTATGCATATATCCCACTTATCACAAGCTTAATACATCCTCAGTTTAACTTCATTTAGTTGGATCTGAAGAACAACCATGGCACCTGTCCATTGGCTTCCCACCTTACCTATCCATTGGTAAAGAGGTATGGAGAGATCAGATTCCACATAAACATTCAGACCATATTACAGACAAAATAGCTTATTTTGCTAGTCTTACAAAACCTATATCCTTATAAATATTTCCATAACATTTCTTAGAAAGTCCCGGAAATAAGGCTATACCTTTTAGCTTCCTCGTAAATCCATTCATCGAACAAATGCCAATGAGTTCAAAATTTGTCACTGGCCCTGAAAGGAGAATGCAATTAGGAGCACCTTATCTTACACAACCTGCATATATCTGAAACAATAATATAAAGCAAGAGTAGTTATAGTTTCATGTACTTAATGGGCAACTCAAATGTGAAACAGAGAACAGTTTATCTTCAAATATTTAAAATGACTAGAATAGTTTTCATCCTGCAGCAGAATGTTTGCTTGATCTTACTGTGCTCAGGAAAGTTACATCAGCATAGTTCCAGATCACGTCTGAGCAGCTTGATCTGTCTATCTGCTGGGGCTGGATGCAACGGGTCCCAAGGAACAAGTCTCTACTGTAGCCTCTGTTGAGGGCACTGTGCAGCCAGGGCTTCGGCAGCAACCTGCTGTGAGCTGAACTCAAGACTTTCATAGCCCGTGATACTCTATTACCAACCCCACTGTCTGCCATTTTCCTAAATCCACATTTTTTCTGAAAACAAGCAACCTACAAGCTCCTATTGCCTAAGTATTGGTATATACACTGCTGTTTATACAAAACAAACTGCTTGTCTTTGTACAACGTTACCCTAAATTGCAGAGATCGATGAAGTTTAAAGTCTCATGTGCTCGAAGGTCTAAGTTAGGTGTCAGGCAATAGCAGTTAAAATCCTATGAGGACAATAGATTTGTCTCCCAGCAAACACCAGAATAAATCATGTGGCTTAAAGTGCCATCTCCACACAATAGAACCATCATGTGACTGCTGACCCTAACAAAAAATTATTGTTAAGGACAGTAACCCTGCAGATGTGATTCCAGCATTAAAATGCTTGTTCTACCAGTTACCAAGTACCTGACCTTGGGGTACTTACTGCACTTACCTGTGCTTAAATACTGTAACAATTAATACTGGAGAGAAACTGTGACATAGTAACGCCGTATTGTATCATATGATAACATTGATATAGTCTGAGCCGGGCGTGGTGGTGCACGCCTTTAATCCCAGTGCTCGGGAGGCTGAGGTAGGAGGAGCATTGTGAGTTCGAGGCCGGCTTGGGCTACGACGGGTGTGCAAGGCCAGCCTGAGCTACATAGTGCGACCCTGCCTCAAAAAAAAACCAGGGCTGGGAGTTTGGCTCCGTGGCTTAAGCGCCTGCCCTGGCAGGTGTGAGGTTGTGAGTTTAATTCCTGGTGCCGGAAAAAAAAAATATATATATATATATATATATATATAGTCTGAATGCTTGCATACTCCAGCATTCTTAATCTTCAGCATGACTGTGTTAGGAGGTGGGGTCTTTGAAAAGTGATCAGGCCAGGAGGTAGAGCCTTCATGAATAGGACTAGCACTTATAAAGAAATCAGAGTTTCCTCCCCGGCAGGGATGAAGAAACAAGACACCCATCCAGACACCAAGCACTAAGTCTGCTAGGACCTTGATCTTAGACTTCTCAGCTTTGAGAACTGTGAGAAATAAAAGCTTGCTGTTTATATGGTCCCTAGTTGATGACAGGACTAAGACAAACATTAGGACATGGTTTTACTCTAAGATTAAGTTTAAACTTACAAAAATTATATCACATACTTTATGTGTTACGTCTATATGCATAAATGTACATTAATTAACCAGGAAATTGACATAGCCTAGTTCTTATAAATTCATGCTGAATGCACTCAGTGAAACAAAGTGAACTCCAAAACTGCCATCAGCAATACCATTGAAGAAGCACATTTACCACTCAGTTTCCTGCATGGAATATCTGCCCCTGCCTTTCTGGCCCAGCCTTCTTATATTACTGTTTGAAGAGATTCAATGCTTGGCATCCCTCTTAAATTTGTTTTAGTTCTGAAAAATTGAGAAGTAAGATAAAGTGGCATAGAGGGCTAAAATGTCAACTTTGGTATTGATAAAGCTGATGCTAATAAATATGTCTCATATTTAGGTCCTCTTGGTTTTTTGACACTGTAGCTTAGTTTAGCAGCTTTCCTACTCTGTGTGGCCATCTCAGCTTGGAACATGACTCCCTGCCCATGGGTCATTCATGCATGTGTTCCATCCTGAAAAACTTATGTCAGTGAGAAGTGGAGCTGTACATCCCATAGGTACCTTGACCCCAAGATTAAAGGGGTAAGAAATGGCTTACCTGTGTGCCTCTGATTACTTTCATAGTTGTCAACCTAGTAAGTCCTCACTAGGAATGAGGAAAGAGTGATATGAAAAGAAGAGGTCAGTAGGATTAAGCAAAGAGATGGCCAGTGAGCCATTGCCTTTGAAGCAATGGATCATAAGACATTCAGACTCGATGGCTAAGAGCAATATTGATCTATTCTCACTATACTGAATCTCAGGGGACAATCATACAATCTCATCTGAGCACAGTGGGGTGTCTTTGCCTCACCTTCCTGGTTTACCTCTGCCTGGAGGAGATGATTCTAATACTTATGCTGGAGTCTAGGCTGAAGGGATCAAAATGACAAAGAAAATTCCTCTTAAGGTAATGACCGAGGCACAAGAGAGAAACAGAATAGAAGCGAATAAAGCCCTTTAAGGTCTAGACTCCAAGCTGGCACTCATGCCATTTAGCAAAGGAAGTCATGTGGTCAAGTGCAGAGTTAACGTGTGAGAGAATGCTGGATCCACGAGGAAGCCACAACCATGGAGAGATGCAGGGAAACATGAAGAATGGGGACCACTGACTCAGCCTCCTCCAGTCCCTAAGCAAACTGGCAGGTAAGCATGATGCCCAGTGACAGCCTCTGTCACAGACTGTGTATGGCACAGCACCACTCTGGGGACTCTTGGTCTAACTGCCAATAAGAAAGATGTGGCAAAAGTGGGCTCTTTGAGTGGAGCAGTGATACCTGATGTATGGAGGATGCTCAGAATATCGTTGCTAATTGAGGAATAGTTGTACCCCTCGAATATTAGATAAATTCACTGGACCCCATCTAGAAAATACAATGATATAAAATTAGCCATTACGATAGTTTTGAATAATTTTTTTTAACCAGGAATTGAACTCAGGATCTTGAACTTGGCAGGCAGGCACTTGTGCCACAGAGCTACATCTCCGGCAAAGTTTTATTATTACTATTTTTTGATTAATGTACTGACTTTCAAATGCAGTTTTTCTTTTTTTTTAATGTAGTTTTGAAGAGTTTTCTAATTCCTCTACATTCCTTTTAGTTCAGTGGTGTCTCAATCTGTCTTTGATGTCAAGGTTTTTTTCTACTAAATTATAATTTTATTCAGTCTCTCTGATTTGTTGATTTTAAATTTTACTTTTCACTCAAAATTTGTTCAGGACTCTTCAATTTAAAGATATAGCTTCAAAAATGAGGAGGTGACCAAATTCAGAAATCCATAAATATAGTACCTGACATTCAAATACATAATCTTGATTTTGTGTTACTAGGTTTATTTTTATAATAAAAAAGAAGACTATTATAACCCAAAGGGATAAGATAAATATTGTGACAACATAAATATCAACTGTGGATGAAGAGTGACTTACAGCCTCTATTTTTCCTGTACTTGTATATATGTGATAAGACTAAAAAGCAATTCTAAGCAGAGAGTAGAATATATAAATGAAAATGACATCAAAATACCTGCATCAGGAGAATCAGCATGTTTTACATGTGTGGATATGCCAAGTATCTAATGAGCATGTATTTAAGAATGGCCAATGATTCAGCATGTATTTAAGCATCTACTGAGCACATTGTAAATCTACAACTTCAGGCTTAACCCTGTGGATGTGGAAAGACCAAAACACTCCATGACGATCAGCACCATATAGTCCTCCTCAGCCTTCAGTCAACTAGGTCACTCGGTATGGTTTTTCAACTTTACTCATCCCATATTTAAAAGGAAAGGGGACGATTTAGTTTATTTCCTTTATTTTAGAGCAAAATCGCTAACATGTACACTTAATTTTCACAGTATTTCTCATTGCTCCCATTTTTGTTGAAGGAGATTGAGTGTTTAGATGTGAAGATCTGTGGCCCTGAGACTTCTGATGTTGAAATACTCATCCCCACCATGATGGTATTAAGAGGTCAGGCCTTCGGGATGTTATTGAATCTTGTATTCATTAACTTCCAGTTACTATAAGTGTAGTATGATAAATAACTTACCAGGGACACAGATCTCTTTAACTCATGGTTTAAGGACTTTTAGTCTTTGGAAGGTTGGCTAAGTCATTTTGAACACTGGGGAGGGGAAGAGCATCATGGCAGGAAATGTGTGGTAGAACAAAGCCTCTCATCTTACAGAAGCCAGGAAGGGAAATAGAGACACAGAGTAGCTTGTATCATCATAATTCCTTCATGGGCACACCAGCAATGATGGTTCTTCCACTCACTAGGCCCTGTCTTCTAAATATTCAAACACCTTCACATGGCACTACAGGGCAATATCCTTTGGGGGATATTTAAGATCCACATGTGACAAATCTTGAGAGTGTAGCCCTCATGAATAGAGTTAGTGCTCACAGAGAAGACATCTCAAAGACCAGCCTTGCCACTTCCATCAAGTGAGGACCCTCGAAAAAGCACTGTCTTTGTTACTTTTCTCTCATTGCTGAGACAAAATACATGACACCCAAAATTAGGGAAGGCAAGGTTTATTTAGCTTACAATTTTGTGGGGTTTCAGTCCATACTCAGCTGTTTCCAAGGCAGGATGGCATGGCTGAGGGGCAGTCACTCATGGTGGCCACAAGCAACGAGAGTGACCTCGGCAAAAGAGAGAAAGCACAACTCCTTCCTACCCTTACAATGTACGCAGGCTCCCCACTACTGGGTGGGTGCAGCACTCACACCACCAATCCTAGCACTAGACAACGAACCAACCACAAATGCTAGATTCAGTTACCCCAATGACTGCATGAGACCTGGGGGGACACCAAGACATAAACCATAACAAGCACCATCTGTGATTCAGAAAGTGGGCCTTCCCACACGCTAAATCTATTATTTGGCACTTTGATCATGGACTTCTCAGCCTTAAGAAATCTATGAAGTTAATTGCTCTTGTTGATAAGTAACCTTATATATGTCATTTTATTATGCCAGCTCAAAAAGATTAAGACCTTGAAACTCAGAGAACATATGAAAATAAGATCCTAAAGGAAACAATATAACATAGAGTTTGTTTGGGTTCAAATCAAAACAGTCATTTTTTTGAAACACAAAAATGCTTCCTGTGTCTTTTCATGGAAAATTATTGAAATGAATATCCCTGCTCCAGGAGGATGTTGTAAGGAAAGGGAAGCAAACACAAGTGCCCCAGAGAGTGACTAGAGCCATACTGAACTAGGAACATTTTACTGAGATCAAACAATGAAATTCTAACGTAGCTTCTCTGATTCTATATCCCTTGTACTTGCCTGGGCTTGTTCAGGGTTAAAGTTTGTAGGATGATTTGATGAAACTGCCAGTGAAACTGAAATTTACAATGTCTGGCAAGCCTTAAAGTACTTAAAAATAACTTGTACTTATTTATTAATAATAAATACAACCTTTATCCTTTGAAAGTTTTAGAATAATTTGGGAATAAGTGAAGTTCATGAACAGAAGTGACATTTTGCTGAGTGCTTGTTTGCCAACTGAACTGTTTGTGAACAGAAACATGTGTGAATTGAGATATTACTGTGTATCTTTAAAATTTGATATCTACATTTTTCTATTGATTCACTACTTGTGTACTTTAGATCCAATCATTTTTCTTGGAATCTTGTTTCTTACTGGACTCCTAGTAAGTGTGCTGACCCTTGTTCCATTTGTTTTCTGTTTTGCCAAGGAATCAGCTACAATTTGCAATCTATTTACTTAAAGGCTCTAAATGTAAGAAAACTGGTAAAACAATATGTGCAGAGAATCTTTTTAAAGATTTAAAATGTTTTCTGGATTTTACAGTTGTCATATAAACACATAATTAGGCACTGATATTTTCATCCAATTCTCTTTTATTCATTCATTTTAAATTATTAGCTCAGTTTTCAAAGAAATGACAATATTCAGTAGTAATTTATCTGCTTTGTTCTCGTGTATTAGTTCATTGTTTGGCTTTTTGCTTTCACTTTGTAGAATTCTACAGAACAAACACAATGACAAGTGTTCATAAACTTGATGCTCTAACTCTGGGGAAACCGAAGTTTAAATTCTAGAGAAATTGATTCAAAAGGCAAGGTGACTTTGGCAGAAGTGCCAGGCTCTTTTATGCATCTTGAGACCCTATCACAAGCAGAATTTGTCTAGGTTTGTAAGACTGAGTCTAGGAAGTCATTATTTTTTCTCAAGTGAACTTTCATTTGTCCTTATGTTATAAGCAACATCTATCTACTCCTTTCTGGGAATTGGGAGTTCAGAGATTTTAACCTTTATCTCTCATCTTTTGACTTCTCCATTATTTCCCTTTTTTTCTGCTAACTACACTGAGATCCTTCTTTTAACGCCCACATGGTGTCTCACATGAGATCTGTCTCTCTGGCACTCTATTCATACTTTTATGAGGTACTTATGCATATTTCATTAACTTACACCATGCTGAATTGTATCACTATGATTATGTGAGTACAATATCAATTAGGACTGGTGTAAACAGGCTGCAGTAGAATCAATTAACCCTAGTAGGCATACATGCCAAATATTGGGGGAGGTAAAAGATGCTTGGATAGGACAAGAAGTAGCCAGTGGTGCAACAGGGCAGAGGTCCATCTGCAGCCTAAATTAGGTGGTGTTCTTTCGGGTTAAATTATTTTTCTGAGGTGTATTAACAAATAACCACAAAATGAATATCGTCAAAGTCAGCAAATTTACTCTCTCACAATTTGTTAGGTCCGAAGTCTGAAGCCAAGGTTTCAGTGTGGGTCCCAGTCCTTCCAGTGAAGGTTTCGCCCTCCTCTCTTCTTGCAGTTTCTAGCGGTTGAGGGTAAACCGTGGTGCCCTTGATGAGTGGCCACATCACTACCTTCTCTGCTTTGCTCTTCATGTCAGTTTCTTGACTGCCTTTTCCTTTATTTGTGTCAAAACTGCCTGTCCTTTAGTCTTAGCAGAACATGAGTCATCTGATGTGGCACCCATCTGGAGAATCCGGGGTCATCTTATCTTGAGAATCTTAATCTAATTACACCTTCAAAAGTCCATTTTCAAATAAGGCAGAACATGCAAGTATCAGGATGTCATGTGGACATATCAAATGGGTGTGGACTTGTCAGGGGACCACTCTTTGAGCCACTCTGGAAGTCTTTCCTAAGGGAAGAAAAGAAAATGTTGCTCTAGATCTCTGAAACACCTCACAAGCTTTAATTTGGTCCACAATGGCAAATATGCAGGCCAGTCCCACTTGGCAGGTCCCCTCCCATCTTTTCTTTGTCATTCACAATGCTCTCCACATTGACATTTTTCTTTTTCTTCAAGCATCACATTTATTCCTCTCTCCAGGGTGTTCAGCCTTGCCCTTCTTTCTACCTGGTACTCCGTGTTATGTGAATCTCACGTCACTGTCACACCCATGAAGTCTTATGTGATGACCTGAGTGTCAATCATAGCCATCAGGGAATTGGTACTGAGTATTAAAAAGAATAATATAATGAAGGTTTATGTCTTAGGTGATTATATATAAACATCTGCCTGTGGGAAAACTACAAGAGGTAGTGAAGGACCAAGGGTACTATACTAATAGAGCTTATATTATTCTTAGAAATATATGGACAAAAGAAGGATATAGCTACTAGAAGCCAGAATGAGGGAAAATTATGGAGAATTCTAGGAAATGGTGACTTTTAGACAAGGGACAGAGACAGTGCAAGGTGACCTTGCAGTGAGGGAGCGGAGGAAATAAACACCCTGACATTGTCTTCCTCCTCCACCAAACTCCAATGAGGCTTTCCATTGGTGAGACTGTCAAGAGGGTATTGCTCAACCTGCTCACCTGACTCAGCCTCCTTCCAGAGAAGAGAGCAGAGAAGGGGCAGATGGAGGGTAGATGTCGAACAAAAATCAAAAGGTATCTGATGCATACTATATAGTATTCCAGCCATAGGCACGTCTTGTGATCCCTTGCTGTTTCCTTTCCTTCGTGATATTTATTCTACTTGAAATTATGCTGTTAGCTAATTTGTCTTTCCATCTCATACAACATACAGCCTTAATGCAGTCAAGGAGTTCTCTACCACATTTCCTTTATGTTTATATATGTATATATATATACATGTGTGTGTGTGTAAATATATATTTCACTCTAAATATATATATTAAATATATATAAATGTATTATATTATAAATGTAATATATTATATATAATATAATATATATATTGCTTTTAATCTAGAACAGTGCCTTGCCTTTAAATTTCCTAGTGAGATTGAATTTTTAAAATACTATTTATTTTCTCTACCAGTTGTCACCCTGTGTCTGTTGCCCAGAATTGACAATCTTGTAAAATAAATATTTCAAGAACGTTTCATTGGGATTTAAGTAATTGCATACATATCTGTATTAGTGAAGATTCTTCAGAGAAATAGAACCATGTCATCATCAAACCTGGTGAGTCCAAACTGGCAGTTCAAATCCAACATTCATCTATCAGTAGAATTCCTTTTTGGTTGCATGAGGAGGACATTCTTTTGCTATTTTCAGGGTTTTTTTTTTAATTGGTAAATATTCGCCATGCATTAATATCACATTCATCACTGAAAATTTGTACTTGTATATAATGTATCTTAATTCTTCTTTTCTCCCCATTCTCCTCACCTCCCTTTAACCTTTCTTCTCCTCCTCATTTATGAAAGTTTTGATTCCATTTTTTTCATCATCCTTTTTATCTCTTTTCTCTTCCTCTTCTCCCCTCCTTTGTTCCCTTTCCCGAGTGAACATGTTATCCCTACTTCCCAATATTTATCCTCCATTTTCTTCTTCATTTACCCTTTGGATTTCTCACACAAGAGAAACCGTGAAATATTTAAGCTTGTGCATCTGTTTTAGTTTACTTATAGTAAAAAGGCACATCCATTTACATAAAAATATCTCAAGTTTATCCTTCTTTATGGCAGAGTAGTACTCCATTGTATATAAAAACTACATTTTCTTTATTTATTCTTCTGCTGATGGGCATATGTGCTGTTTTCAAGATCTAGTGCTTATAAGTGGTGCTGCTATAAACACGGGTATGCATATATCACTGTAGTATGATGTGTTTGACTCTTTTTAACTCCTTGGGGAAGATACCTAGAGGGGTAATAGCTGGGTGAAGTGGAACCTCTAATTTTAGGGGTTTTTTTTTAGAAATTCCCAAACTGATTTTTATAATGGTTGTATCAATTTACATTCTCACCAACAATGGGGATTGGTTCAGTTTTTCCCAGCTTCACTAACATTTGTTATTGGGTGATTTCTTGAGGATAGTCATTTTTTCTGGAGTGAGATAAATATCTCAGGATTGTTTTAATTTGTATTTCTCAAAAGACCAGTGACATTAAACATTCTTTATATATTTATTTGCTCTTGGTACTTCTTCATCCAAGAAGTGTCTATTCATTTCAGATGCCCATTTTTGGAATGGGTTTTTAAATTTGGGTGAGTCTGATATTTTCGAGTTCTTTATTTTTAATATTAGTCTTTTGCCTGAGGAGTAGCTGATCATTTTTTTCCCATTCTGTGGGTTGTCTCTTTACCCTGTTGATTTTGTTTGCTTTGCAAAAGTTTGTTTAATTTGATGTGGTCCCAGTTGTTAATTCTTTGTAATATTTCCTGTGCAATCAATTGTTTGTTCATAAATTCTTTGCCTACACCTGCGTCTTCAAGGAAATTCATGAAATAAGAAATAGAAGAGGTAAAACCAAGACAGATCCTGCAGAAATCTAGAATATAATCAGTACCTGTTTTGAGAGAGAAAATTCAGAAGAAATAGAGTTTCCTAGATGCATAAGAATTACCAAAACTGAGTCAAGAAGTTATAAAAATTCTAAACAATCCAATACCACTCAAAAAAGTGGAAGAAGTAATTTTAAAAAATTACCAACAAAAAAAAGCCCTGATCCTGATGTATTCACTACTGAATGCTGTAAGAATTTTAGAGAAGATCTAATGCCACTACTACTCATGCTCTTTAATGAAATTGAAAGGGAAGCAGTACTCCCAAAGTCATTCCTGGAAGCAAGCAGGGAAGGACCTAGCCAAGAATGAGAAGAACCTAACCAAAAAATAGAAGTACAGGTCAATCCCTTTAATTAACATAAATGCAAAAATTCTCAATACATTACTGGCAAATAGAACACAGCAATTTATCAAAAAGATTTTATACCATGGCCAAGTAGGAATCATCCCAGAGATGCAGAGTAGGTTTGCAATAAATCCATCAATAAATGGATTACATCACGTTAAGAGAACAAAGGACAAAAAACACATTACCATCTCAATAGACACGGAAAAAGCACTTGATGAAATTTAACACCTATTCATAATAAAAATGCTACAGAAAATTGAATTAGAAGGACTTTATTTCAGTCTGATAAAGCCTATTTATGGAAAACCAACAAACAACATCTTTCTAGATGCTCAAAACTTGAAAGCATTCACTCTAAAATCAGGAACAAGACAAGGTTGGCCACTATCACCACTCTTATTCAATACAGTTCCAGACACATTAGCCTGCACAATTAGACCAGAGAAAGAAATGAAAGTATGTGGATAGGAAAGCAAGAATTTAAATTATCATTATTTGGAAATAATAAGATACTTTACACAGAAGACTCTAAAAGGTCCACCAAAAGACTTACTTCTAGAATTAATAGCCAAATTTAGTAGCATAACAGAATACAAAGTCAACACTCAAAAATCAGTAGCATTCCTACACACAAATAACAAACTGACTGAGAGAAATTATGGAAATAACAACTTTCAAAACTGAAAAATAGAAAAGTAAAATATTTAGTATCAATCTAATGAAGGAAGTGATATATTTTTACATTGAAAACTACAATACTCTGAAAAATGAGATTAATGAGAATATCATAAAGTGTACAGAAATATCACCTGTTCTTGGACAAGCAGAACCAATACAATGAAAATGGCCATACTTCCATAACCGTTGTATAGATTTAGTGAAATTCCAGTCAACATGCCAATAGTGTATCTCACAAAATGAAAGAAAACAAATCCTAAAATTTTTATGGACCCATATAAAGCCTAGAATACTAAAATCAATTCTTGGTAACAAGGATCAGACAGGACATCACAATCCCTAATTTTAAGTTATACTACCATGATAAATACAGCATGTTATTGGCAAAAAAGAAATAGAGTTGAGTATCAATGGAACAGAAGAAAAGATACAGAAAAATCTCTTAGCACATTCAGCTACCTTTTCTTTAACAAAGTTGCCTAACACCTGCACTGGTAGAAAGATAACCTCTTTAATCAATGATGCTGGAAAAACTGACTTTCCACATGCCAAAAATTGAACCTAGACCCATATCTCTCACTATCCACTAAACTAAATAAAAATGGTGGATCAAAGGTTTTAATATTAAAATGAAAAACTCTGACGGAAAATTGATGAGTATTTTCAGGTTTTTAATTGCCTAAAATAGAACCACCACGCACATATCATACAGGATAATCTGTTTTACTCACAGTGTACTGATTGAAATGTTATTTTAATCCAAAATATCCCCACAAGAACACCCAGAATAATGTTGTTTCATATTTGAGCACTCAAAAAAAAAAAAACAGTTGACTTTAAAAACTTTTAGCTATCATAATAGAGTAGTTCATAAAGAAACGCTCCGTTCCAGGTCATTCATTTTATTCTCCAGTTTCCTAGGAAATATGAAAAACCGTGTCTTAGAATTCCTGTGGGACATATGCTTACTCTGAAATGAAGGTAAATAAATGGTGTTTCCATAGGTTATTATTTCAGAATCAGGACTTGGAATCTTTACATTCAACCTGATTTTCTTTCTGCTGTATCACATTGTTTCTTTAAGGGTGTGTGTGTGTGAGAGAGACAGAGAGAGAGAGAGAGAGAGAGAGAGATAATAGAAAGAATTTAGCTAGAGACTACACATTTCCTGAAGAGGATCTTTGCAAACGAGGTTCCCATGTGCTTGAATCACAGTTAGGAATAGCAATGTTTGGTCTCCTGCAGTTTGCTAATTTTCTCTGAACTACAGTTTCCTTGTCTCTTCCACCCTGGTTTTTAAATTACATGAAAACATACCATATTCCCTATCTGGATTGGGATAACCATTCAGCACTTGCCATCCATTTGTAATCTTGCTCAGTAATGTACTTTATTCTTTCATTTAAATTTGCACAAACACTGCTAGCATACCTTTTGTACTTATAGAAAATAATACATATTTCTTCTCCTTCTTCTTCTTCTTCTTCTTCTTCTTCTTCTTCTTCTTCTTCTTTTTCTTTTTGGCAGTACAGGGGATCAAACTCACAACCTCACGCCTGCCAAGCAGGTGCTTGAGCCACTGAGACAAACTCCCAGCCCTGGTTTTTTGAGGCAGGGTTGCACTGTGTAGCTCAGGCCAGCTTTGTACTCGTATTGTAGCCCAAGCCGGCCTCAAACTCACAACGTTCCTTCTACCTCAGTCTCCCGAGTGCTGGGATTAAAGGCGTGCACCACCACACCTGGCTAATAATACATATTTCAAATGAGCAATTGCTAGCAGGTCTCTAGTGCATTAAAAATAAAAAAGTGGTACCAATATTTTATTCACTTTTCTATTAAATATGCACAAATGAACATACTTGTGTTCAATAAAATATCTTACTATCAATGGTCCTGCGCTCCAGTTTGTAAATGTGAAAAAAGTCACGCAATGAAATACAGAGGGTACTTCTGAGGGGAGCCACAGTTATATTCTGACTGACTCAAATCAAGGGGGTCAGAGAATATTATAGAAAATCCATGGAATTGGAACCAATTTGTAAAGGAAGGGAATTGACTTCAAGATGAAAAAGAAGAATGATGATTTCCTAATGCAAAGAAAGAGCTATGTAAAACTATGGCATACATGAATCCTAGTTGCATGGTGGCTTCTTTTTCAGGTTTTGCTTAGCCTTTATTTTCAATAGTTTTGCCCTGGAAGCCTGGACTGTGAGGCCCTCTCAAGCAGACGCAGGCACTGAGTTAACTGCACAGCCCAGGGGAGGCCCACACTCACGGGAGGGTTTTATGTTCAAGGAAGATCATGATCCAGTTTCACAGAACAGCTAAATGGTATCCTCGTGCATAGCTATAGAAATTATCAACCCATTATCGGAAATAAAGGTAAATTGCACACATTTATTAAGATTCATTTATTTAAAGGACTCTAAGCAACAGTTTGTCTGTACATTACCAGTATTATAGGAATCTTTTGAGTACTTATCATGAATTTGTTATGCACTGTGTCTCATGTGAGGCTCAATCCCATGAAAAAGGTAATGTAGGTGTTGTAGTCAGAGTTGCAAGGAAATAGATTTAATACCGGACACATAATTTATAGCATAATTTTATAATATTTACCCAAAAGGTCAAGGCAGAAGGGTGCAAGAGGTCTGCTGATGCACTAGAGACCTGAAGAACCCAGCAGAGGGCCTGAATCCTAAGGCGATGTCCTATGCAATTCTACATCATGCATCTGGACCAGGAAGGTCCAATGACCAGTGATGGAAGCTACAAAGTCTGCATCTGCGCTGGTAGAGTGAATGATCTGTGCTAGAAGGCTGAGGGATCTGCACTCAAGCGAGGGAATGATGCTCAAAGCAAAGGCCAGAGCTCCCCCAGAAAGAACAGCAGCACCCCTGCAGACAACGAGGCCCCAAGCTCCTTTGATGGCAACAGCGGACTTCATATCAGGAAACAAGCTGTGGCAAGCTCCTCCAGGAAAATCAAGAGCATATCATCTTCTCTTCCAGATCTCCTTTTACACCATTTGGCAACAATTCTCAGGTGGGTCTTCCACAGCCAGAACCATGCTGACTAGGTTCCGTGGGCCTTTTCCACGTATGTTGATCATTAGTTAATCCATCACAGTTGGTATGTTCGCTTTCCAGATGTGGAAAATAATGCTTACCATCATTAAGGTACCTGCACATGACAACTTGGTTTAATACTTCAAGTATCTTTGTTCGGTTCCCCAGTTATGGAATTAAGTACCTTCAGAAACTGAGCGTGTGTGTGTGTGTGTGTGTGTGTGTGTGTGTGTGTGTGATTAAACAATAGGGGAAAGTTATACTAAACTTATATTTCCTAAGTTATTACATGACTGTACCTATTACCTATGACTGGTTGCACTAATGATCTAACTAGATGCTGTAATTTCCAGATTATTTTATAAAAATGACTTGGGCTCCAGGGCGCGGAACCCAGGGGGAAAACTATGTGCCTTCTGCAAACCCTCCATGTTGGGGCGAGAGGCCGCAACCGTTAGCAAGACAGCCCGCCTCCCTGGTGAGTCTGCGCGACCCTGCGGACTCCAGGAAGAGAGAAAGAGTGGTGTCCCATAGGCCTGCCATTAGCGAATCAAGGACCTACCCCCCCTCCCGCCCCCGGGACCTGCTGGGTGCACGACAACTGGGTTACAAAAACTTTTATTGCTGGATTGTTTTGCAGGCCGGCTGTCCACAGTCTCAGCATTTCTTGGGTAGATGACATTTTCTAGTGTGGCAAATAAGTGGGGTTATCCTGTCTTCTCTTTGAGCCCCAATATTATTGTCATTGGTTTGCTTAATTTTGTTTATTTCTCGTTTCTTTTTTTTTTTCTTTTCACATCCTGTTTTTATTGGTTTTATTGTGTTTTGTTTTTGGTTTGTTTTTGCTATGCCTGATGGAATGGTCAACTATGCTGAAAGTAACAACATACAATATAGTAGCTATTGTTTTCATAGTATCTCTGTCTGAAGTTCTATGCCAGTCCTACTGCTTTGTTTTGATTGTTCTGTTATCTTTTGTTGCATTTCACTATCTTTGAAATAAAATTTAAAAAAAAATTTAAAAAATGACTTGTGAATCCCTCAGTATACTGATATTCTTGAAGCATGCATGTAATACTGCTCTTTCACCTCATGATTCTGCTGCTGAAAATTAGTCTTCTAGATGCTCATTTGGGAACATTGGCACTGTCTGATAACCTCTGGGTATTAGTGAACATTGATTTAGGTTTAGAAGCCAAACTGTACCAACAGTAATTGTTAAGAAGCCATGAAACAGTAGGTGTCAATTAGTCACTATTAGTCACAACCTCAGTGTTCTCACAATTAAAATAAATTCGCATCTCTACATGTCTAGGGACACAAGTTCAGTGTTGCCAGAGGCAGGGAGGAAAAATACAAGACACTGGTGTGGCAATCAATGCATATTCTCATTGGACTAGGAATAGTAATAAAATAAAATAAAAAATAAATAGCTGAATATAAATTGTGTACCAGTAGCATCTAGCATTTAAGACCAGGGGAATTTTATTATTACAGAGTAATCTACAAATAACTGTTGCTAAATAAAATTTGAGGCAATTTATGGTATAATGATATAAGAGAAAAAAGGATTAGAATCTTAGGAGTAAGGAATGCAAAAAGATAAATTTCCAAGTACTAACTAAATGAACCTATATTAAGAAATTTTAATGAAGACATTTTAAGTTAATACATTTCTCCTGTTTATCCTTGTCTGTGATTTCAAAATAGTACTTACTGGGGAAGTTTAAACAACAAAGCATTCTTTCTAGAGGCTGGAAAATCTCACAGCAAAGTCCAACTGGTTTCACATCCCAGCAAGGGCCATTTCCTTTCCTATTTTGCAGATGGTCAGTTACTTCTGTCTTCTCATACAAGGGAGAGAGGGAAAGAGAGAGAGAGGTCTGTGTAAGGACACCAGTCGATGAGATACTGGTCACACTCTGATACCCACTCACCCTAGTTATCTCTTTATAGTCCCTGTCTGCAGTCACAGCCATATTGGAGTAAGGACTTTAACATGTGAATTTGGTGGAACACAGTTTTGTGCATGGCAGTGTTTCTTAAATGTTTAAAAGGAGAAAATAACATTGTCCATTTGTCCTCTATTCACTGAAACCCCAGGACAGATTCACTTCCTGAAGTCAACTGTGTACTTTGACCTCTGACATGTTAAGAGTGGCTGTGAGCCCTTTCAGTAACTCTAAAGAATTCCTGGTTTATGCATCTGGGGGCATCTCAGTGTGCTTCCTCTTTTTAATAGTTTAGTCTAGTGTAGGTTATGAGGCTTTGATGGCAGATTCCAGGTCTTGAATATGTTACATTCACACACAAAGTCATTTGATAGTCAGATATGCATTGACTTTTATGATGTGCCAGATTTAGTCCCTGGAACACAGTTGTCACCAAGTCTCGGTATCGCCTTCTCTTTTGGTGCTTCTGATCTAGGGAGAGGGTTGCTAGTGCAAGGGAATCCCAGTCAACGACAATGATGCTGACACATAAGGAAAACACTTTTCTTGGCCAAATTGATGAAGTCAATAGCTAAATCTTGGAACCAGCCTGTATATCCAATGACAGATGAATGGGTAAAGAAATATGGTATTTATATGCAATAGAGTGCTACTTTGTTCTAAAGAAAGATATGTTTGAGTCATTTAGGAAAATGAATGTACTTGAGACCATAATGTTAAGTGAAATAAATCAGACACACAAGCTTAAGTGTCACACGATTCTCTTACATGAGAAATTCAAAGTATACATGAATCAAGAAGCAAAACAAAAGCTAGATAATATGAAGTATGGAGACAGATCTTTGGTAAAGGGGAAAGGGACGTAAAAAGAAATAAGGTGTGTTACCTACATGTACCAATTCTCCATAATGTAGCCATTATTTACTGCAAACATGTACTAATAAAATAAAAACTTAAAAGTAAATAAACAAAACAATACTGTAATTCCATCTTACAAAGAAATATTGATGAAGTCATTAAATTAGTGCCTTGATGAACAAAATGGGTAATTGCAATAGTAACAGAAGATTTCTTTGATGAAAAATTATTATTTGGCTGAGATCTAAAGATGAAAAAAATGTATTTTGGCGAAGAACTGTGGATTTACGTTCCATAACAAGACAACAACCTGCACAGTGTCCTAGCATAGACAATGATTTGTTGCACTTGAGAAAGTGACCTCAGACCTGGCGTGACTAATGTAGATAGGCAAACCATGATAGATAAAGGTAGAAAAATAATCCAGCGTGAGGTGACCAAAAGTATGTGAGACAGACTACAGTACTCATCAGAAGTCCATAGAAACATCTAAATGAAACAAGATATCCAAAGTGGGGACTTGGGGTGGACAAGCTAAGGGTGTAATAGCTAGGCCAAGATGCACAGAGGCTAACACAGTACCATCTCAATGTTGGGGACACGACAAATCGATGATGGCAGGTCCACTCTATAAATAGTAGTATTCTTTCTTCTTCCCTGCCTCTAACCCCATGTACCTATCTCTGCCCATTGCTGCTCTCTACAGTATAAACACTGTATTTTTCTCCAGGCAGGTCTTTTTGGTGGACTACAAATAGTAGCTGTCAGTTTCCTCAGAAACAACAATATTCTCAACTGAAATGGAAAAAAATATCTACCATTTAAATCTCGTCAGTACCTCTCCATTAAGTTGAATACACTACTATACACTAAAATCCTACTCTGTGCAAAGATTTTGCTTTTTGCTAAAGGAGTTGCAAAAATAAACAAATTGCTGCTGTATTTCCAAGGAACTGACCACTCAAAGCCTTCCCAAGGCCAATATTTGTACTTCTAATAAGCATACAATTATATAATATTTAACAAAGATTTGTTAAATTAGTGGTTCATATAATAGTTGTTCTGAGACAAAATGAAATAAACAAGTCCCTACCAAATATTCCTGAACATGTCTCAAGATCTGGTACAAGGAGAGTTTTTAGTAGATGTTGGATGAAGGACTACATGAATGAATACATGAAACCTCCCAAAAGACACACAGACAAATACGTACACACACACACACACACACACACACACACACACACACTTCTTTCATTCAGTCAGCTTAATTTAGCAAACATGTGACAGTAATTTCTGAGTATTTAATTTTCAAATTAAATATTCAGTCAATTTTCTCTTTTAAAGTGCTACATGAGAAGAATTTAGGTACATAAATAGCTCTGATTAGCTTTTGATAGTTTTTTGAGGCTTATAATAACTGATGTCTTTTACTTTATCAAACTAGCAGTTAATTTAAAAAAATTCCCTTTACAAGATTTCTACAATGAAAAATTCCGCTCATGTGGGTATAATTTTGCCGGCATCAACACTTACAGTCACAAGTTTCTAAAGGCTTATTTTGATCCAGCTTGGCTTGGGCTAACTATGTATCTTATGATGTTTATGCATTATAAAATAGGCATGTTTCTCAGGGACATAAGCCTAAGCTTTGAGATGTCATTCTGTGTTTGTTGGTAGAAAAATCAACAGTATCATTAATTAAACTTCATAGTAACTCTGCCCCTACAAATCTGTATGCACAAATCTCATTCCCACTCAAATCCTAGTTGCACACATTTTTGCTCTTATTTCCTTTTGGCTAGGGAAAGATAAAGACCGAGGTCTTTAACCTTCCCCCACATTTATATCAGTATGCTGGTTGTGTCCTTCAGGGATGTCTTAGTTACTTTTCACTCGTTGTGGAGACAAAATACCTGATGCCCAAAATTAGGGAAGGAAAAGTTTATTTCTTACAGTTTCTCCGGAGTTTCAGCCCATACTTAGTTGGCTCCAAGGCAGCATGGTGTGGCAGGGCTGCTGTTCATGGTGGCCGCAACTGTAAGTGTGCTGGCAAGTGAGAGAGATGGCGGGCCAAAGCGAGCAAGAAGAAGACCCACCTGATTTGCACTGTATGTCGGCTCCACCCCTGGGAGGGTACAGCAGTCACATTGCCAATCACTGTGCCAGAAAATAAACCAATAACAAGTGCTAGACTCAGCCCCATCAAAAGTATATGAGGACGTGGGGGGACATAGTATATCACCCAATACAAGGGATATTTTAGAATGAATAAATCTGTTCCCTTTATTTGTTTATGTATTTATTTATTTATTTATTTTAACATCAGGAAGGGGTTCCTTTATTTCACTTACTGGAAACACACACAAACCACTTAGCAGGTACCCAGATTTATCCCTTTTGTCTACATCAGAGGGAAGAGATTTCCTTACACAAATCTTGGCCTTCTCTGTATAATTGTTTTCTCAATAACACTTTGCTAACTTTTGCTAGGAGACTCTCAAGCAGAGAGGGGGATATTTTTTTCCTCTTAAAGATTCATATTTGTACTTGTTATAAATTGTGGTTTAGTTTTGGGTCAGCAAATCAACAATCATGAGTATGCATTTCTGGCCTGTCCCATCTTCATGGTCCTATGTCATTAAATGCTGACATCAAACACTGGTTGCCTGCCAGATAAAAATTGGAGCTTGAAGGGAACAGATCTCCTCTACCACTTTACGCCAGAAATTAGAGTCACCCAAGATGGGCTGAATGGTATTTCATTGTATGAATTTACCATAAAGTATTTAACCAATGACCTAAATTAAATGTTGGAGCCTTTCACCCTAGGATGAATTGAGTTTTGGATGGTTTATGGTAGATTTTCTACATACCAGAGAGACCTCACAAGATAATGCCTCATCAGATCAATGGAACAGAATAGAATCCAGAAACAACCTCAAGCAATTGCATTATTTGATCTTTGACAAAGGGACTAAAAACACACTGGAGGAAAGAGAGTCTCTTTATGGTGTTGGAAAAACTGGCTAGCTACATGCACAAGATTGAATCTATACCCATAGTTCTAATCATGTACTAAACTAAAATCAAAATGGACCAGAGAACTACATGTTGAAAGAGAAACACTTAACCAGTTGGAAGATAAAATAAGCAAAACTCTTGAAATCACAGCCATAGGCAAGGTCTTTCTGAACACAATCACAGTTCACAGGAAATAGTATCAAGAATCAAAAAATGGAATCAAATTAAACAGCTTCTGTTCAGTGAAAGAAAACCACAAAGTGAAAAGAAAACCTACAGAGTGGGAAAAATTTTGCCAGCTACTCTTCAAGCAAAGGACTAATTTTTTTAAGAGTATATAACTGAATGAAAGCAATCAAAAAAACCAGTGTAAGAGATACAGGACTTCAAAATATTATGGAATCAACAATAGTTACCATAATGCCCTTTGATTTCTTCAAAATAGCTGCAGATAACTTTGGACATAATATAATCAAACAGGACAGAATAAAATAGAAAAAACAAAAACAAGACAATGAATGTCATAAAGGACTTCAAAATAAGGCAATAGTAAATCCAAAATTGCTACCATAATGTATCTCACTATCCTTGAAATAGCTTCTTCTGCTATGGGATTTAACATAATCAAACAAAACAAAAGAGAATAAAACCCAACCCAACAAAACAATGGAAACTACATGGAGCCTCAAAACAAGATCATAGGGAATCAACAATGGCTGCAACCCTCAGAAGGAGATCTCCCCTAGATGTCATATTGCTTAGTGATATCCTGTGAATCTATGATCAGGCCACTGGCCCTAGACCTGCAATGTTAATGAAATACCAAAGCACCACAAGCATACAATTGCATTCCACCTCAACAGCTATCATCACAGCCTGTGTTTCTCTGGATAAGCCAGTTGCTTGGGGAGACAGGGATGGTACTTCTTATCTTCCAGCCCTCGCGCTGAAAGGGGCTGGGGTATGGTTATTTCTTGTCTGCTGGAGGCCTGTGCATGGCGCTGGTTCCCAGATTGGGCTTGTTTGGTGCTGCAGCCACTGTTTTCTCTAACTCTGGTCCACTAATGGTGCTGACTCAGAGGGAGAGGCTTGACTGGGAACATCCAGATCTGTTCCTTTTATTGTGAAGTTCTTAAATGATCTGGGTGTTGTTTGAAATATTTCACCTTCTTTGATCCTTGTAACTGAACACTGAATCATATGTGCCATTTTTCAGATGAGGTAAGGGTCTGAGTTACCCAGTAGCTTTTAACTACTTCATTGCTCCAAAGGAATTTGAGGATGCCTCTTTTGCCAGTCTTCATTCCCCATAATATCAGTCTTTCATCCGTCTCCACTGCGCAGCTTCGTGCTGAGACCTGCCTCTATTCCTTCTTAGGAAGGACCTCTGGGCTATCACTTAATTACAAATTCTGCTCATGACTATGTTTTAAAAGGTTGTCAAACTCCAGTCATTTTAAAATCCAGAGGCAGACCTTAACCTAGAAACATTCATGAATGATAGGTAAGGAAACTATTAAAAGGAGGAAATTGAGAGAAAAATTAAAGTGAAAAAAGAGGTCTTTAAACAATTCTCCCAGAAAAATGCTTCTGTTATTCTAAAAAAGGAGAAAGTTCTACCATTGGTGGAGATGATAGGGATAGTGAGAAAATTGATGAAAAGTAATTATAAAATGCCAAGATAGTGGGCTATACATAGCTTTAAATTAAGAGAAAAATTTCTTTCACTTTTGCAAAAGATAGTAACATTCAATTGTCTTTATATGTATTTTTAAAACAGTTTTTTCAGTTTTAAAAATCGTCATAGGACATCCAGGAAGATGGCAAAGTAGTAAGTAGCAGAGAAAACAGCCTCTCTGAAAGACACTATCTTGAGGAAGACAAAAAGAAACACACCATCTTGAGGAAGACAAAAAGAAGGGAAATGGGTTCCTTAGACCCAGGAAGAGTATGAAATCTTAATCAAACCCCACAGAGAGAGTGAAAAGGAAAACTTCAACAAAGAAGAAGGTGGTAGCTGGCAGTGCCTTCACCTGGAGCCAGACTCACTGTGAGGAGAGCTATCAGAGTCTTGGGTCACGCGGTCACGGTGTTGGCAGTGGCTAGTGACCCCAGGGGCCTCTGTGGAGCCATTTGTTGGTGGAGGAGAGCAGTGGTAACGGAGGACTGTGCTGACTGGAGGTAAGAGAGATTGACTAGGAGCCATTTTGGAGTCAGGCCATATAAGTGTGAAGCTAAAACTGCTGCCTGCTTCCCCAGTGGCTCCTAGCTGGGTGCAGACCTGTGGATACAGCTTGGACTGCAGCGAGCCCAAGGGGTCTGTTCTCAGGGCAGGCCTGCTAAGGTTGTCTACTACTCCTTCCACGATCAGTTGCTGGCTTGTGGGGATACAGTGCCATGATTTGGGTTGCTGTCTCCACAGTGAATACAGAGAGAACACTGGAAGTGGACTCTTTTTTTTTTTTTATCTTTTCTTTCTTTTTTTTCTTTTTATTGTTCTTTTGGCCTAGTTTATTATTATTATTATTATTATTTTTTGAGGATGAGTGTGGTTTCTACCACCTGCTGGGTGTGGTCTTGTTCTGTTCTCCTTTGTGTCTCTCGGCTCTCTTTTCCCTCTGTCTTTTGTAGTGGTTTCCCTAAGTTGGTGGGACCCATCTTTGTCCTCCAACCTACTTATAGTGTCTTTCTCTTTTCCCACTTCTCTGCCTTCTCTTAAATCCATTTTGGGTCCTGACTCTAGAGGACAGAATTGACATATTGTGGATCTATGTATTGTACATGATTGTTTTGCATTCTGATGTATGGTGACAAATTCTATTTGTATGGTTGAGGGTTGCAGATCAGGGATTGGCTCAGTTTACTGTTTTGTTGGCTGTGTTTGGTGCTGTGGGTGCCACTGCAGTCAGAATTAACTTGATTGATCTGGATAGCTGTTAGCCCTGATGGTCCAGGACTGAGATTGGCTGGGGGTCATGGAGAGAGCTGAGGCATGGTGCAAAGGAACGAGGGACTGGGTTTGGCGAGCAGTGGTTTCTCATCTCTGACAAACTGAGAAAGTGGGATTTTCCAATAGACTCAAAGCCCAGGAACCAGCTATCACAGGGAAGATATCTCAGGGAAGTGCTCATCACCTGGAAGTCCTTAATACCACCTCTAAAGCAACTCACTGCAGGCAACTAACAGTGATCACTGTAGGAATTCAACTAAAAAAGAAAAGAAATGAGGAGACACGTAAACAGGACACAACCTCAGACACTCAGTTCACCAAAAGCTAACCCAGCAGGGAAAAGAGACTAGAAAATCCAAAAGCCCCCTGCCAGGTTTCCCTGAAGTGGTAGCAAAGCAACCAAATGAGACTTTGGAAAAAATGAAATCAGAAATAATCTCTCAAATAACCACAGAGATTACCAAAATACACACCATGCTTAGTGATGTTAGAGCAGACACAGACAAAAAAATAAATGAGCTTACACAAATTACGGAAGTACAACATAGGAAGAAAGTGGATTCCATAAAGCAGATTCAAGCAGATATTCAGGATAATAAAAACTCCATTGAAAGCATTCGAAGCAGATCAGGCCAATGTGAGGACAGGATCTCAGATATTGAAAACAGGCTTGCAGTTAGTGACCAGGAAAATAAAGATTTCTCAAAACTAGCAAGGGAACATGAGAAATCAATCCAGCAGCTGCTTGATGAGAGAAAGAAAAATAACTTAAGATTAATCAGAATCAGAGAACAAGCAGGAGATACTACAAATGACATTAAAAACATCCTTACAGACATTGTGTCAGAAAACTTTCCTGGTAGCAAAAAAGAATTTGAAAAAAAAAAAAAAGAGAAAAAGAATTTGACATACAAATAAGTGAGGCATATAGAACTCCAATTAGCAATGATAAAAAAAAAATCTACTTCCAGGCATATCATAGTCAAGACTCCAGAAATTCAACAAGAGAATAAAATTTAAAAGTTGATAGGGAAAAGAAATAAATCACCTATAAAGGAAAGCCCATCAGAATCACAGTGGACTTCTCAGCACAAACTCTCAAGTCAAGGAGAGCTCGGAGTGAAGTACTCCAAGTTCTAAAAGAAAACAACTTTCAACCCAGATTGGTGTATCACACAAAACTATCTTTCAAGATAGAGGGAGAAATTAAATACTTCCATGATAAGGAACATTTGAGGAAATTTATGACCACTAAACCAGCACTCCAAAATGTTCTGAAGGACATTTTAGAAAGGGATGATAAGGACTACAGCTCCATGAACCCCAATAGAAGGAATCCACCAGGAAAGGCAAACAATTAGAGGGAAGGGAAAAAGGACAAAAGAAAAAAGGGGGGAGCCAATAATAGGAAAGCAACATGATAAGGATAAGTCAGTACATATCAGTTTTAACCATCAATGTTAATGGTCTTAATTCACCAGTCAAAAGACATAGAGTAGCAGAATGGATCAAGAAGCAAGATCCAACAATATGCTGTATGCAAGAAACACATTTGATTCAAAAAGATACCCATAGACTGAAAGTCAAAGGATGGAAAACAATACTCTATGCAACAGGAGTTCAGGAAAAAGCAGGGGTAGCTATTCTACTTGCAGATAAAGTTAATTTTAACCCAAGACTGATTAAGAGAGACAAAGAAGGTCACTATATCTTGGTAAAGGGAACAATCCAAGAAGAAGAGATAACAATCATAAATGTATAGGCAACAAATATTAGTGCACCCAGTTACATAAAACAATTATTAATGGGTGCAAAAAATCAAATAAGCCTTAATACAATTGTATTGGGAGACCTCAATACCCTGTTGTCACAAAAAGACAGATCAACTAGACAAAAAATCAATAATGAAATATTAGAATTAAATCAAACTTTTGAGAAAATGGACTTAATAGATGTCTACAGAGTCTTCTACCCTACAACATCAAAATACACATTCTTTTCAGCTGCACATGGGACACTCTCCAAAATAGACCATACACTGGTTCATAGAACATGCTTAAGTAAAAGTAAAGGAATTGAAATTATCCCATGCATACTATCAGACTACAGTGCAATGAAACTGGAAATTCACACCAAAGGAAACCACAAGAACATCATCAACACATGGAAATTAAATAGCACACTAATGAACAATCAATGGGTCACACATGAAATTAAAGAAGAAATTAGACAGTTTTTACAGTTGCATGACAATGACAATACAACATACTGGAACTTGTGGGACACAATGAAAGCAGTCTTAAGAGGGAAATTTATAGCAGTAAATACCCATATCAGGAAAACAGAACAAGTACTTATGAACAATTTAATGTTGAACCTCAAACTTCTAGAAAAAGAAGAGCAGACTAAACCAAAAGCTTGTACAAGGGAGAAAATTATAAGGATCGGAGCAAAAATTAACATACTGGAGGCAGAAAAAACAATACAAAGAATCAATGAATCAAGGAGTTGGTTCTTTGAAAGATTAAATAAAATTGATAAACCCTTGGCCAACCTTATAAAAAAAAAGTAAAGAAAGGACTCAAATCCATACAATTTGGAATGAAAAGGGTGAAATCACAACAGACCCTGTAGAAATTCAGAAAATTATCTACACCTACTTTGAAAACTTGTATTCTAATTAGATGGAAATGGACAGATTCTTAAATACATATGAATTACCAAACTTGAATCAAGATGATATAAAAATCCTAAACAACCCAATAGCAATAAATAAAATTAAAGATGTAATTAAAAACTTATCAACAAAGAAGAGCCCAGGCCCCAATGGATTCACTGCTGAATTCTACAAGAAATTTAGTGAAGATCTAACACCATTACTTCTCAAACTCTTTAATGAAATTGAAAGGGAAGCAATACTCCCAAATTCATTTTTGGAAGCAAGCATTACTTTCATTCCAAAACCAGAGAAGGATCCAACTAAGAAAGAGAATTACAGGCCAATCTCGCTAATGAACATTGATACAAAAATTCTTAATAAGATACTGGCAAATAGACTGCAATGAATCATCAAAAAGATTGTACACCATGATCAAGTGGGATTCATCCCAAGGATTCAGGGATGGTTCAACATATGTAAATCCATAAATGTAATACATCGTATTAACGGAGCCAAGGATAAAAGTCATATGATTATTTTGATAGATGCAGAAAAAGCTTTTGACAAAGTCCAGCACCCATTCATGATAAAAACTCTACAGAAAATTGGAAAAGATGGTCTTTATCTCAGTCTGATAAAAGCTATCTATGAGAAACTGATAGCTAACATCATAATAAACAGACAAAAGCTGAAAGCTCTCTCTAAAATCAGGAACAAGACAAGGATGTCCACTCTCTCCATTCTTATTCAACATAGTTCTGGAAACTTTAGCCAGAGCAATTAGACAAGAGAAAGAAATAAAAGGAATAAAGATAGGAAAGGAAGAAGTTAAATTAGCACTATTTGCAGATGACATGATACTCTACCTAGAACATACCAAAAATTCCACCAAGAGACTTCTAGATTTAATAAGCAGATTTAGCAATGTAGCTGGTTACAAAGTCAATACTCAAAAATCAATAGCATTTTTGTACACAAATAACAATCTCACTGAGAGAGAAATTAGGGAAACAACACCTTTTACAATAGCATCCAAAAAAATGAAATATTTAGGAATGAATCTAACTAAAGATGTAAAAGTCCTCTATACTGAAAATTATAGTACTCTGAAAAAGGAGATTGAAGAGGATATTAGAAGATGGAGAGATATCCCATGCTCTTGGGTAGGAAGAATCAATATAGTCAAAATGGCCATACTTCCAAAACTGTTATACAGATTAAATGCAATCCCAATCAAAATTATAATAATAACATATCTCACAGAATTAGAGAAAACAATCTTAAAATTCATCTGGAACAAGAAGAGACCTAGAATACCAAAGGCGATCCTGGGCAACAAAGACAAGACAGGGGGCATCACAATTCCTGACCTGAAATTATACTATAAAGCTACTGTGATAAAAACTATGTGGTACTGGCAAAAAACAGACCTCAGGATCAATGAAATAGATTAGAAAATCCAGAAACAACTCCAGACACACTAAGCTACCTTATCTTTTACAAAGGTGCCAAACCGTTTCACTGGAAGAAAGGTAGCCTTTATAATAAGTGGTGTTGGAAAAACTGGCTCTCCACATGTCAAAGATTAAGATTGGACCCATATCTTTCACCATGTGCTAAGTTAAAATCTAAATGGATTAAAGATCTCAACATTAAAATAGAAACACTAGATCTGCTGGAAGATAGAGTAGGTGTTACACATTAAAATCTGATGGTCAACTTAGCACCAGCTGAATTACATCAGCATGATGCCAAGTATACATGGCCCACCTGAGGAAAGTTACCAACATAAATAGAGACATGGAGAAGAAGAGGAAGGCATTGTGGGTTCTTTGAAGGGTTGCTGTTTTGAGTCAATGGTTCTCCTGGAGGTGCTTGTCACGCTGGCTTTCCCAGTATGGGTTCAGCCATTACTATCAGAGGAGCTTGGGACCTCATCATTGAGATTGGCTGGCGTTCACCTTGGGGGAGCTCTGCTCCTCATATTGTGCATCACTTCCTGGCTCCAGAGGGAGAGATGTGTGCTGGAGAAGCTTGTCAGGCTGGTCGTGCTGGAGAAGTTTGTCAGACTGGTCACGCTGGGCTTCCTGACCTGTACTCGACTGTTCTCATTGTCAGAGGAGCTCAGGACCTCAAAGCCACTGAGGATGGCTGTGGTACTTTTCAGGGCATCCCGCTCCTTATTTTGAGCATGACTTCTCAGCTCCATTGTAGAACCCTCAAACAACTGCACAGCTCCTTCACCCAGCTGGCATAGACTCTCTAGTTTCCACCACTGACCTTTGGCCTTCCCAGAGCAGATCCATGAAATAGACTGGTGTGAGTCCTTATTGTGGGCTGTTAGATTTCCAGCTGGATTTGTGGGAGGCATTGTCATGTGCTTTGGGTTTTTAGCTGGACTCATGCAGGAACTTGCTGTGGGATCCAGGCCCTTGATTGAATATTCTGGGTCTTTAGTGTTGTGGACAGATTTTCCTGCACTTTCTTGTGTTTAACTCTGGGTGACCATCATAAAACAGTATTACAAATTCTTTGTCCTGTATGCAGTTGTTTCCCCTGTAATTCCTGACTGCAACAGTAGGTAAAACTCTTGAATACACTGATGAAGGCAAAGACTTCATGAATAAAAGCCAGACTGCACAGGAACTATTGCAAAGAATCAACAAATGGGATCTCATCCTACTGAAAAGCTTTTGCACAGCAAGAGAAACCACCAACAGCGTGAAGGGACTACCCACCATGTGGGAGAAGATGTTTACCAGCTGTTCCTCAGATAAAGGATTACTATCGAGAATATATAAAGAACTTAAAAAAAAATCAATCCTCCCACATTTAAAGACCCAATCCAAAAATGGGCATCTGAGATGAACACACAATTTTCAGATGAAAAAGTACAAACACCAAATAAACACGTGAAAAAATGTTCAACAGCACTGGTCATTCGAGAGATGCAAATGAAAGTAACATGGAGATTCCACCTCAGCCCAGAAAGAATGGCTAGTTTTAAGAAGTCAACCAATAATAAATACTGGAGAGGCTGTGGGCAAAAAGAAACCCTTCTCCACTGTTGGTGGGAATGTAGGCTGGTGCAACCACTGTGGAAGTCAGTGTGGAGATTCCTCAAAAAGCTAGGACTGGAGATCCCATTTGACCCAGCTATGTCCCTTCTGGGTATCTTCCCAAAAGAATTAAGAACGTGCTACCACAGCGGTATATGTGCACCTATGTTTATAACTGCCCAGTTCATAATAGCTAGATCTCGGAAACAACCTAAATGCCCCTCGACTGAAGAATGGATAAAAAAATGTGGTATTTCTACATAATGTAATATTACTCAGCTATAAAGAACAATAAACTAGACATTTTCACTCTTAAATGGATGAGTATTGAAAATACACTTCTCAGTGAACTAAATAAGTCACACATATGTAACCATCGCATTGTTGCACTTGTGTGAACTAAAAGAAAATCTATGTATATAGAAAATTAGTGAAGACAGTTAAAGAAAAATAATTTTGAGTGAAAAGTAGTTTTCACAGGGTCATATTTAGATTTTATTTTTAATGCAAAATGTATATTTGGAAATAATAGAGCAATCATAACAAAAAAGGTAGTCATTTAGTTGGTTTCTCTTGATTCATTTAGGCAAAAGTTTTGTGCTAATAATTTTCTGGACAATGTTTCATGTCTATATCTTTCATCCTAAACGATTTCTGTGAATATAATAATATGAAATGTGCTGATTATTGTTACTCTCCTATTGGCTGGTTGTGAAATTGTTTTGCTTTGGTTTCTTACTTTCCTGTTATTTAAAATTTTAAAAAAAATTAAAAAATTAAAAAATCATCATAAAATGTTATGAAACTATTTGAAAAATGGAGAAAGTAATTCACCATATTCTCACCACCCAAACACGATCATTCTCAGGTCCATATCTCTCTCCTCTGTGCACTGAATGTGCATTATTTATTATAACTCCCTTCAGAATAGACATGAAATATTTGTGCATACTATGCTTCAGGAAGTTCAGGTAAATATTAAAATAAGTTATTTATTCTGTGTCAGTTGGACTCGCTTACTTCCCAAAAGACCCAATATTTTATCTGTGGTAGAAAGAAAAGTGAAATTTCTTATATTGGGAAAGAAATGATCAGAATTGTCTTTTTGTTAGGTAGATGTTGAATGATTTGCCTCGTGAAACTGCATAGAAGCT
>RJWM01008699.1:0-71535 GCA_004363535.1 Dasyprocta punctata
TTTACTTCTTCTTTTTTTTTTTACTCTTTCCGAGGGCTACAGTTCTCATCCTAGACTCCTCTTAGGTCCAGAGGATCCATCTCCCTCCCCTTTCCTTCTTTCTGTTATTGTATTATTTTGTATTCCAGCATTTGGGAGGTATATTCCAGGGAGCCTCCTTACGGTGGAGTCATCAGGTCGGCCATTTTGCAGGACTCCTCGTAAACCAGTAATTTTACTGTTGTGCATTTACTCTACTCGTTTGTTTGTCTCTTTTGCTTGTTGTCTTTGTTATATATGTCTTTTTTTTTCTTCATTTAAATAAAAATTAAAAAATAAAAAAATTTAAAAAAATTTTTTAAAAATAGAAATGAAAGTTAACACATCAAAAAATGATGCCCTTCTGATCCATAGTGCTGATAAGTAAATATTTTTCTAATATTTTTGCTTTATCGCCCACATTAGTAGAAATCAATGATCTCTAAAGGAAGAGAATTTAAAATTGGAAGTATGACCAATATTTTTGCCAGTAAGAAATTTACCAACTAAGTCATATTTTATTCATTTGGTTACTCAACAAACTTTTATTGAGTAGTTATTATTTTTCATGCATTATAAATAAAACAAATTTTTATCAAGGTTGCTCTGCTTATCAAAAAGAAACGCTAAAATACAAATGAATTTCAATGCTATTACAGTTATTTGGAGAAGGATTTGAAATTCAATTACAAAATTACTTAAAGAGGAAAAGAACAGCATTACTCCTTGGGATTTAAAAATTTATGGTTTGTCAAGAATTGATGTTTTATTTTCTTTAGGAAAGGAAATAATGCACAATAATCTTAGAAAAACAAATACTTCAAACAATGAGAATTAAAGTATATCCATAGTAATAAGAAAGCTGAAAAGCATAAATTTTTCTCTTCTGAAAAGTTTAAGTAAAACAAATGTACTCTATTACCATGGTAACTAAGTACTGAATAACAACAGTTGCTATTTAAAATATTGCTTTTAAAGCAACATCAAAAGCATTCAAGTTAATACTACTTTAAATAAAACAAGAAATCTAGTTGGAGAGCAAGGATGTTTTCTCATTAAACATACAATCCAATTGTCTGTGACAGAATTCAAATGGAAAGTCCACAATTTTTAGAAAAAATAATAAGCCGGATACTTTGATTTTATAAAATTTTCTTTAAAAATATTGATAAATGTGAAAGGAATACAAAATATAAAATCTTAATCTTATGTGAGGAGAAAAACAAGCTCCTATACGTGACTTTTGGAAGATAACAACATAATGCATGATGCATGCACAATTAGAGCTATAAATAAGCAAGAGCACTAACAGGAGACAGGTAAGTAACAAAAGTCCTGTACGTGGCATATATCCTCAACAATATTCCTTTGAAATTTTCTCAGCTATACCACAATAAGTATGCTATCATTCCCATTTTATATGGAATTAAATTATCCATATCCTAGATTACTTCTCTGTAATGATTTATAGTCTTACAGCAAAAATGAACTAAGAAGTGAGCACTTGATTCAGTATATTGCAGGTTAGGAAACTAAAAACCAGACAGCTATATCAGTCCCCAAGTCATGTGGCTAGCAAAGGGTGACGAAATTAATCGAAATGAAAACACAAAAAGCAAAACTCACAGTCCAGTGTTCATTCCATTGCATCATACTACCTCATCCTCTAGAGAGAAAAGACTCTACTCCTTTTCTCTTCCTTCTTTTACTTTTTTCTTGCCCAAGAACTGCTTAAGAGAAAACTCCAGCAGGGTCATATGCAATCTGCATGCCTCAACACTTGGTAGTTCTGAACAGTAGAAAGTCAAAAGGTAGACAATGCAGCATTACACAAAGGAAAACTATTTAATGGATCTTTGTATTTTCAAGAGAAGCAGAGTTATAAAAGTCTGCTCCTCTGACAGTCATTATTTTGCTTCTCACTTCTTAAACATAGTATTTAAAAACTCAAAAACAGTTTTTGAAAGGACTAGAGACATCTTGGCCTCTAACTACCCCAATGAATCAATGTCTACAACTGACTTTCTTATAAAATAGAAATTCTCTTTTAATGCCATGGAAGCGAAGTTATAACAGAAATTGACAAGGAAAACACAGAGGTTCAAGGAAAGTGAAAGAAAATAACTGAAGCATTTCAGGATGAACACATTATTGCTACTAAGCTTTCCATTACACAATCCATCTCTTAAGGAAAATGCTGTATTTTCATTTGTCACAGCAAATGCATTCTTTAAACAATGTTGGCATTCAACAAAAGAAACACCTCAAAGTGATCAAAGCTCAGCTTGATACTAATTCAGTTCCTGCTTTCTGCACAAACTGAATACCTCTTAAATACATATTGAAGAAGAAACAGGCAATTTTATTCAAGACTCAAAGAAAACGCAGACTTTCCTTCGTGATTATATGAAGTTCTAACCCAAAACCCTAGGCAAACAAAAGCAACGCCATGCAATCTATGTTCCTTTGAAACCTATCAAACCCAATCATATCGTGAGGTTTCTCTGTTCTTAAACAGAATATATCAAGGCCGACGAACAGCCCTATGGAATATGTGAAACAAGAAAAAACAACAATCAAGAAGATGAATCCACTTCCTTTGTTAGTTGTTTTGAAATAGGATAGAAGAAATAAAAATAGGTAGAAAAGAGACAAGAAAAATGGTAATTTTAAAATTCTACTTTTAAGAAGACTACAGTTTAGAAGTTATCCATGTCTACACTCCATATCTTTACTGCCTAGGTTGCTATATTCTTCGTGGGCTTGTTTCGTTTCTTTTTTTTTTTTTTTTTTTTCTTCCACACCCATTACACTCAAAATTACTCACAGAGAGCTTAGTTGACAAAGTAATGACTAGAAACCTGACCTTAAAATGGAGAAGCAGATTGAATAGTTCAAAGAATGTTTTAGGCAAAACATTGTGGATCACCCATTTTAAAAAATTATCATAGAGTGGTCCTGTGCCTTTCTCATAAAATAGGCCGTCTTTTTATCTGTAAAATGAGTCATTATTTTTCTACCTGTGGACAAAGTCTTTTTTCCTGTAAACCACATGCAAACTTTTTATAGATTCACAAATTCCAGATCCCCACCTTCCAGTCTCAGACCATGATGTCTCTCTCTTCAGGGCCTGAGTTCGACTTTTTATGAGTATGTATCTTAATTTCTGTGTCTCTCACTGGTCATCTTGAATATCTCTGTAGGAAGTCAGGGTAGCTACACCTGCTCCTGCCCCATGGGTTTCTCATTTCCACTCTGGAGAACCTCCTACAGCCTTTCTGGGGACAGTTAACATTGGACACAACTGGATTTTCTGATTCCTCTGATTCCTATTGTACAGAACCTGTTGTCAGGACTGTTGGTCGTCCACTTAACCAAATTCTGCCCAAGATTTAAGAGCCAACTAAGGTGCTCATTCATTAAAAAAGTCTTCGGACTGTGCTAAATTTCATTCATTTCTTATGAGCTGATGCTTTGGTTTAATATTCTAAGTTTAAAAGAAATAAGAGCTGTTACACATCTCTGCAGCCTTATTTCCAAATAGCTCTCAGTATGAACTCTATTTTTAGCTATATTAACACAGTGTTGCTTCCTAGTCAGCATCATTACTTTAACATTTCCTTTTGATTCTTTCTTAAGTTTCTGTCTGTCTACATTATTCATCTGTTCTTGCATGTTATCTACTTTTTCATTATTACAGTTCTTACACTGTTAGAGGTTTTTAAAATTCCTCATATAGTAACTCTAACATTTCTACCATATTTGACTCATTTTGAATCTTAGTTTTGATCCTTTAAACTTTTTTAAAACTAAGCTCTAGTATTATAGACAGTTAATATAGAAATTAATACGCAGTCAGAAAGGGAGTGCGCCCTTGAGGAAATCAGTGCAGAACATGAGACACACAAAGATAAATGTGACTGGAGGCAAATCTGAAGAGAGCCAGGCCTCAAGATGGAGACACAATAGCCAGACCCGAAGACTTCCCTAGAGATAAACAGCAGCTTGAAACTCTACTGTAATTAGCATCACTTGGCCCAGTGAGGCCAGACAGACATACAGTTGGGTGACCAGAATATCTGGACTCATCACTTTTTAAGAATGCCTCTGTTTTTTCAATATGCCTTTGCTCATGATTCATTTCCCTATTGGGTCAATACTAACTAAGCGACTATACTTATAAACCAATAGGTTGATTGTAGTTTGACCCATGTTGTACCCATGTTGTGATTTTACTGTATAAAATACTCTTCACAAAGAGCTTCAGTAGCCACCCACTCATGACCTTTCCCAGAAAACCAGCAGGTATTCTTCTCCTTATTTCCAACTTTCTTCCTTGGTTTTAACTTCATTCCTCAATTTTGTGTGTGTGTGTGTCTGTGTGTGTGTGTGTGTGTGTGTGTGTGTGTGTGTGTGTGTGTGTACTGGAAATCGAACTCTCAACCTCGCACTTGCCAGGCAGGCACTTATGCCACTGAGCTAAATCCTCAGCTATTCCTCAATATTTTGAGATCATGAACTTGGCACATCTGACACTCACCCTGTTTCTCCAAAATTTAGACCTAACCATAAAATAATCGGCCTTGAAAATTAGAGATCAAAAATGCCAATCTCAATCCGCCTATTCTTACACTACCTGTCATCACTATTCTCTTGCTTACTGGCTACTCTGATAGGTAGGTAAAGCAAGAATAGGCCGATCGGGGCTGACACTTTTGCTTTCTAGTTTTCAAGGCTGATTATTTTATGCTTAGGTCTGATTTTCTGGGAAACATAGCCTTAACAGGTTGGGAGTTATTTTGCCCATAACACTATACACTTGCTGAAAGCCAGACACGATACACTGGATAAGCAGCTCTAATCAACAGGCCTTTAATAATGCAGTAGTAAAGTGAAGGGCAAGGGGAGAATTTTTGAGTCTAATGATTGGGTCTGTCTTTTGGTGAGTTAGTGCAGTGAACTTCACCAGTGCTGCTTAATACCTCCTCCTTCAGCTGGGCAGGATGGCTGGAGGAGCCTTGTGAATTTCCCTTCTCTTAGGTAAATTATGTTCCAATATAACCCCAGCAGATTAGTCTCTGGTAAAACAGTTTCTTTAGAGGACAGGCCTTGTTAAGAAAAGCAGGATGCTCTGGTGTATTTTAAAATAAGTTCCTTTTTCTCTCTCCTTGCCTGTTTCTGATATTCACTGGGAAGACCTTGTAGAGCTCCTGAAGATAAAATTCACAGAAGCATAAAGGTTTTTATCTTTCAGCCTTGTCTCCACAGAGCCTCTAGCAATTAATCAATTACAGTTCAGGTTTTCCTACCCAGGGGCTGGTTCCCTGAGGAGGTTTGTGCTCCTGGGTTTCCATGCTGGAAAGTTAATAGTCTCTGTACCCACCTATTTCTCCAATTGGCATGTGTCAATTTACCTTTTTACTTCATTTTTCTATAAGAATTTTTGGTCTTTTCCATTGGTTTCTTTTTTTACTCGTTAAGATGGAGCAAAGAGTCCTAAGTTCCTAAAGGGCTGGGTCAAATTTGATTGCCTTTAAATACACAGACTGTAAATACCATTTTTTGGTTTTAATATCTTAGATATATTCATTTTGATGACCTTAAAAACCTCATCTGCATCATTATTAACAATCAAGTTATAATTCTGCTTTAAAATTACAATTTGTTTAGACAACAAGTGCTCAATTTATTTAGCTTCCTTTATAAAGTGCTTATCACTTAGCAAGAGCATCCAGAAAATGAGTACTTCAAATTTTTTCTCATGATAATCATAATAACAGCAGAAACTCTGCTTTATTTGGGCCATTAATTCTAGATTGACTTAACAAAGTACAATGTATCTTTTTGGCTGTTCAGTACATTACGGTCATGTTTTTGATATTATTAAGAAATTATGCTACCAAGAAAATTTTTCATTGTTCTTATTTTTTTTCACAATATATAGTAAAATCAAATAGAAAATATTAGAAAACAGAGTATAATTTTCTCTTAAAAACAGAAAATTAAAAATAAGAATATAACAATGTATATAAACAAATCACTTTACTATAATAATTACTTCTAGCTCCAGAAATTACTCATTTTCAAGACTAAAGAGTAACATTTTTATTGCATATAAAACAAAAAAAGATTGTGTTTTTCTCATTGTTTAGGGTTGCAAAATGCCTGGACTAGAATAAAACATAATGAATAGTAAATTCTAACATTTAGTAAAGTTTTTGTATTGCTGTGGCATTCTATGGGAGCTATTATCTACAAAAAAAAAAATGATTACACAAGTTTTATGTTCAGATACTAAAAAAAAAAAAAAAATGGGAAAACAAGTTGTTCTCTCTCCTAAGAACAAATGGTCATTTAAGTTATAATACACATAGCATGCACTTCTCATTTCCCTGATGCAAAATGTTAGTGGATTTCTGAGATTATAAAATCAATTTAAGCCCAGGTCACATTAAATGGTTTAATATAATACCAAATAAGGGGTGGTAAACTCCATTCTATTAACTAATCAGTTGTCTTCAATGGTTTTCACACAGACTAACTCTAGAATTAGCGTTTCATAATACAAATTGTATCTACTTCAAGCTATGGAAGGTGAATCTTTTTCCTGACCCAGATCCACCTAGATATATACACGGTACACATACGTGGTAATTGTGTTTGTATTTATTACATATCTGCCACTGTTAATCATGGGCCAGATCAGTGTAAATTCAATCACTTCGAGGGTTCTGGGGAAATTTACAGATAAGCTTATTTCTTTTATTCTTCTTTTTGTACACTAACTCTCTGTACTTACTGCTTCTGATTTAGTACTTCACAGAAATCTGTACTATTTATTCCCATTTCTCATACATTTTCTCATTGACATGATTTTTATAAGGCTACCAGTAATTTTCTACCATTGTTCTTATTCTGCCGTATTTCACTGGAAGCCACAGATCATCTCATTTTCAGAATTTAAGAGGTACATTCTCTGCTTTCTCGACACTGTGAGAAATATTTAATTTGGTATTTTTGCCTTTAACCAGGTCTTTCTCCTTTCCACTGTATAGAACACTGGCAGAGGGATCCATATAAAGTAAAATTTGATTTCAGTTCTAATTTAAAACTCTTTAATGTTTCACTAACATCTGTAGGCAAAAGATTGAGCTTTGTAGCAATTCTTTCAAGTTCTTCACATCCTCACCTCTTAACAGGACCCCTGCCTGGCACCACAACAGGACATTTTCCTGACATTCTATGATAGCTTACTCATCTGCTCTACCAAGTTATTTCTCTCCCTGGATAATCTACCACTCTGGGAAAATCATATACATATGTAGGAGTTTGGCCCAGGCAACCAATCTCCCTACCAAAACTTCTGCATCTTGTATTTTGGAGACTACTTACTACATTTGTTTGTGCATCTGACCCCACTTCCACTAGCTTTTGCCTTTTCATTAGGTAGAGGATATGTATGTCTGTTTCCCTTCTTCCTTTCCTATTTCCCCGCTTCACCTCCTTCTTTTCTGAAACAAATATTCAGCTTACACTGTTTTATCAGGTCCTTGAGTGCAATAGTGAATACAAGGAGATACTGAAGTCTAAATGATAATTCTTAGAGTCTTCCAAATGTTCACACTTTTATAGTTATCAATGGAAAGCATGATCTTCAGTAAGGAAATATAAGATGATAGAATATAGAAGACACTTAAACTGAGGTGTCTAAAAGTCTTCTCAGAAGTGTGCCCTGAGCTGTGATCTAAACAAACTTAGCACATATGTGAGTGGGAGTGGGCAACGTTGATCATAAGCTCCCAAGATATACAGGTCAGGACATACAGAGTATGAGGAAGCCAGAGAGATGGAAAGAGTCAAATGCCAGTGCTGCTGGTAGGCATAAAAGAAGTCAACTGGACCAAAGTAAAATGTAGATAGGGCCAGAGCAAAGAGAACTTTCTAGACCATGATAAAGATTTTTGTCTTTATCCTAGAAGGAATAGGAAGCTATTGAAGGGGTTTAAGCAAGATGAGTAATTTAATTTGATTTATGCTTTAAAGTTTCTAGGGCTGCAATGTAGAGCAATGAATTGGAGGTGACAGGGATAATGAATTTAATCAGAAGTGGAACAATGCTGATTAAAATACACCTCCCTACCTGATCAACTGCTAATCTGGAGCAGTGGAGCACAACCAAAAACATCATGATTGTTCTAAAGGATCTCACTTTAAATTTCACAACTGGTACCTTGGAAGACGACTGGGCACAATTGAGATTGCCGTACTTCAGTCATCAGTTTATTACTTCAAATGATACATTATACCTTCTTTCTTCATTTCCAAATTCTAATACAGCTTCTCCCATCCTCATTCTCAGTACAAATCGACTACATATTTCCATGAGAAACAGAAACAGCCAAAATAGAAATCCCATTTCTCCCAGCTCAAATCCTCCAACCAAATCAGAGCCATCTTCTCTGCTCCCCTCCTGGTACAAAGCATGACACACTCATGCTGCTTAGCCAAGATCAGTTCTTCCACTGGCTTTGGATCATACACTAGGATCCACTGCCTCTGTAGCACTCAAGGAAATTGCTTCTGTAACTGTACTTTCTATCTGTCCAGCAAGATCAACTTTTCGCTGCCTATATTATTCTAATTATTCATGTCATTCCCCAAAATGTATTACTGTTACGGTATATGATTACAATATACTTATTACAGCATAATATGTTCCTAACATATCTGCCACATCCCTTTAACTTCTTTTCACATACTGACCTATGTCTTCCTTTCACTTGACATGTAAATTCCTTAAACTTCTCTAGTGATATCCTGGCAAGTGTTCTGGCATCTGTTTAGCCAGATCTAAAAATAGATAAATAATAAAGACATCTTTAAAAAGTCTTACATTTGTCTTAGGTCATTAGTACTGCTATGACAAAATATCTCAGACTAGGTAACTTAGTAACAATAGAGATTTCTTATAGTTCTGTAGACTTGCAAGTCAAAGTTCAAGACTTTAGTTTTCTGTTAAAACTACTCTCTGCTTCCAAGGTCATGCTTTGTCACTGTGCGCCCACGTGGTAGGTACAGAGCAGTGGGATTAATGAAGGATGAATCCCGTTTCTGCACATGGCAGTGCAAGAGCAGAAAATAGCAAACCCTCAAGATCTTTTATAAGGACCCTAATACCATTTCCCTCCTAAAGACTCCTGTCTCTGAATACTGTGGCACTGGTGATTAAGTTCCAGTATGTGAATTTTAGGGGACAGCTTCACATCAAAGCAATGGTGGTTGTTCATTTCTGTGGAATAAATGCTCCCACTGTGAATGGTTAAGCAACAAAACTTGACTTCACTGAACACAGAATTGGCAAGAGAAGCCTTTTCTTTCATTTCCACCTGAGCTAACCCCAGACCACTGGATTTGTCTGTATTTATCAGCTCTACTTCCTCTATTGCTGTCATTATCTCTTGAACCTATTTCAATCACGCTTTTGTTCCCGGCAAGTCATGAGTCGCTCTTCATTTGCCTCCACTTCTCAGCAGCATTTGATGTAATGAGTCAAGCCTTCTTTTTTGAAGCACTACCCTGTGGTATCTAGGAATCAAACACTCCTTATTCTCTTTTTACCTGGTGGCCAGTCTGTGTTAGTCACCTTTTTCGAACATGACATGTTGAGATGCCTCAGGGCTCAATTTTCTGTTACAAATTTGCATCTTTCTTAAATTATTCTTGCTGGGACAGTGCCACCTTGTAAGGGAAGTTCTGAGGACTTGTGAAAGGAATTTTGTTCTCACAATGATTAGAAGCTACTAAAATTGGTAAGGTGGGATTCAGGGACACTAGACATCCAACAATGTTGTGAAGAATACCATGCAGTAAGCAATGCTCTCACTTCTGCATACTTTTCAAATGACTTGTTAGTATTCATGTATATATGCATTTATAATTATAAAAACACAAAGTTTTGCATGATTTTAATATGCAATTAAATATGATTTAAATTTCTAGGATTATAACCACCTTGCAAACTGAAAAACTATCATGTTCAATTGTGTCCAAAATTAAACCAAAAACTATTCACCATTATGGAAACTCATACATACCATAAATGCTGTTGTGGTTTATATCTAGATGTCCCTCTAAAGCCTCATGCACTCATAGGCAAAGCTCTTGGTAGGTGACCGGACTCTGGGTGTGTGATACTCACCAGTGGGTTAGTCTACTAATGAGTTTATAGCTAAATGTGATGTTGGCAAGTAAAGCCTGGTAAGAGGAGGTGGGTCACGTGTAGGAACAGCCTAGAAGGGTGTGCCTCCCTCTCCTCTCACGATTGTTTTCTGCTTCCTACCATGAACTGTTTCTTCTCTGTCATGCCCCTTCTGCCATGCTGCCCTGCCTTGCAACCAGCTGACAATGAATTGAAAGAAAGAAGGAGGATCTGGAGAGGAAGCTAGAGCCAGATCATGCCCATGTGACAGCCTCTTGTGGCCAGGCCCTACCTCCTAGCCATACATTAACCCACTGATGAGTATGGCACCCACATGATCCAATAACCTTGCAAAAGTTCCACCTTTCAATACCTGAGGCTTCAAGAGGACACTCTAGACATAAACCACAAAAAATTATTACTAGATTTAATGTCTTGAAGATCAAACTAGCCACAATATTTCCCTTAAATCAAAGCCTAATCCAGACCAACAGCCTTATTCTCATGAATTCTGTGAAGACTTTGAGAGGCGAGGAAGCACAGAAGGTAAGTGTGAAGCTTGTAGAGACTGTTGGCTGCGTGATGAGAAGCCACCTTTATAAAATAAGTGCACCGTGAAGCATCAAATGCTGATATAGAAGCTTTGGCAAGAACTTGCATCCAGAGATACCATAATTGAAGACAGTGGCTACATGAAACAACAGATTTCCAATATGGATGAAACAACTCTTTATTGGAAAAAGATGGCATTTAGTTCTTTCGTAGGTAAGGGGAGAAGTCAATACCTGGCTTCAAAGCGGCAAAGGATAGGCAGACTGGCTGAGGGGTAATTCTACTGCTGATTTTAAGTTGAAGCCAATGTTCATTTACCATTCCAAAGTCCTAGATCCCTTCAGAATCATACCAAATATATTCTACCTATACCCTATAAAAGGAAAAGCAAAGCCTAAATAATAATGTATTTGTTTATGATATGGTTTAATGAATATCTTAAGCACATTGTTGAGAACTGATGCTCAGAAAACAAAATTTCCTTGACAATGCTCTTAGTCACTTAAGAACTCTGATGGGATCCTGGTATTGCGGCACATGCTTGTAATTCGAGCACTGAGGAGGCTGAGGCAAGAGGATCACTGCAAGTTCAAGGCCAGGCTGGGCTTCACAGTGATTTCAAAGCAAGCCTGAATTAATAATGTGACCCCATCTCAAAGAAAAAAGTAAAAAAGAACTCTGATGTGGATATTCAATCAAGGTCAAGGTTGTTTGTATGCTGGCTAACACAGCATCCATTCTGTAGCTCACGAATCAAAATGCAATTTCAGTTTTCCAGACTTATTACCTAAAAAATGTATTTTATAAGGCTACAGTTGCCATAAACAATAGTTCTTCTGGTGGATCTGGGCAAACTAAATTAAAAACCTTCTGGAAAAGACTCACCATTTGATATACCAAAAAGAAAAAAAGCAGGAAAAAGAAAAAAAAACACTTGTGACTCGTCGGAAGAGGTCAATGTACTAACATTAGCTGTAGTTCACAAGAAGTTGATTCCAATCTTTAAAGATCACACTGAAGGACTTTGCCACTGTAGTGGCAAAAGTAACTACAGATGTAGTGGAACTAGCAAAAGAACTAGAAGTGTGGCCTACAGATGTGATAAAACTGTTGTTATCTCATGATAAAACATTAACAAATGAGGAGTTTTTCTTATGGATGAGCAAAAAAAGTGTTGTTATGAGAATGAATCCACTCAAGGCAAAGATGCTAGGAACGCTGATGTAATGTTAACAGAGGATTTAGAATATTCCAAACTTACTTGATAAAGCAGCAGCAGGGATTAAGAGGACTGACTCCAAATTTGAAAGTTCTATGGGGAAAAAAATGCCATCGAGCAGCAACAAATGCCACAGACGAATCTTTTGAGGTAGGAAAAGTCAATACATGCAACATACTTAATATTTTCCACAGCCACCCATTCAGTAACCACCACTCTGATCGGTCAACAACCACCAACATGGGAGTAATCCATTAGCAAAAAAGATTACTACTTCCTGAAGACTCAGATGAATCTTAGTATTCTTCAACAATAAAATATTTTTTAAATTTAAAGTATATACATTTTTACCTTTTTTGGTTTTTTTATTCTATGGAAAAACCACAAAATTTCAAAACAGAAGAAAAATAATAGTTAATACACACATTGTTATCTTCAAAGTATTTACTCAGAGTACAAGATATAGCATAAAACATTCTCCAAGAATTAGTAGCACAAACTTTCTTTTCAATGAACCAAGAGAAACTAGCAGTATAACTGTTTTGTGTACTTTTTCTTTTCCCTTCCTTCCTTTCCCCTTTGTTTCCACCCCGCTCAGTTGCTCTTTCCTGTTAAACAATCACTTACCATTTCACAATATCTATTGTACATTTTTTATATCCTTATTTACTCTTTCAGTTTCTCAAACCGGGAAACAATATGATGTTTACATGTGTCAGTCTAATTTATTTCACTTAAGAGTATCATCTCTAGTTGCAACCATTTACCTGCAAAAGTCTCAAGTTTATCCTTCTTCATGGCTGAGTAGGACTCCACTGTATAAAAAGACCACATCTTTTTCATCTATTCTTCAGTTGATGGGCGTTTGGATTATTTCCAAGATTTAGTTATTACAAATTGTACTGCTATAAACATGGGTGCACATATATCACTATCGTATGATGTTTTTAATTCTTTCAAGAAGATACTAAGAAGGGGAATAACTGGGTTGAATGGGTCCTGTAATCTTAGTTCTCCGAGAAATCTACATACTGATTTCCACAGTGGTTGCACCAGTCTATACACCTAACAACAGTGAAGAAGGATACTTTTTTCTCTACGCCTCTAACAGCTTTTGTGATTAACTGATTTCTTGATGATAGTCATTCTTTCTGGGGTGAGATGAAACCTCAGTGTTGTTTTAATTTGCATCTCTCTAATAACCAATGATGTTGAACATTTTTTCATATATTTATTTGTCATTTGTATTTCTTCATCTGAGAAGTGCATATTCATCTTACATGCCCATTTTTGGGTTGGGTCTTTGAATTTGGGGGGTCTGATTTTTTCAATTCTTTGTAAGTTCTAGATATAAGAGACTGCAATATAGTGCAGATACAATTTTAATATGCACTGGGAAACCTAAACATTCATGTAATTCACTTTATTTCAACACCTACTTTATTGTGGTCATCTATTATTGTGGAGTAACATTTCTGAGGTACCCCTTTATATGCAAATGCTTATGCAACCTCACCTCCTGGAAGTCTGAAGGATAACTTAAGTTTAATATGAACAAAACTGAACTTCGAATTCTCACTTATGCCCTCTACACATGCTATGGGTATTCCTAGTGTCAGTACTTTTGTCACTCCTAATCACTATCACCTTTAGCCAAACTAGCATTTTTTTGTTTTGTTTTGATTTTTGGTTTTTGGGGTTTTTTTTTCTTTTTGTTTTTGGCCTTCAATTCACCTTCCAATTCCAACTACTTCCTGCTACAAGCTGATGGGATGAAGTTACAGTATGAGGATGATATGACAGAAGGCAGAAACACCATGAAAGCATTTCCAAAATGATGTCAGAACCCCACTCCCTCTCAAAAAGTTGATTTAGTCTCTGTAATGCTCACAAAATATAATCTGTTACTCCTTCTTCTTAAACTCAGCTGTTCTTAAAAACCCAACCTTCCAAGCACTGGGAACAACACAGGTAATCACTGGGACGGACTTCAAAACCAAGACTTCGACCTCCAATTTAAGATACGAATCCTCCTACAGCCTTTAGCACATGACCCTCACTCCACTCTCCTCTGATCTCATTGCCTACCACTCCCTTCACGCTCTTCATTCCAACTCTATACTCACTGGCTTCCTGGCTCTTCTTTGATGTGCAAAATGCTTCCCTTTCCAAAAGTTTTTCCTTTTCTGTATCCTTGGCCTAAATTCTTTTCTTTCTGAAATGTTCTGGACTCATTCCGTCACCTGCCTACACGTCTTTGTCTTTATGAAGTTTGTAACAAAACACCTTATCTAAACTAGCACTGCCACCCTATTCATTCCTATTCTTTTACCTCTCTTTGTCTCTTCACTGTGTTTATCACTATCTGACAGGTAATCTATTGACATTTTTGTTACCTATTGGAGGTCTTCACTGACCAGAATAAAATTTCTATGACAGCAGACACTCCGTTTTGGTCAATACTATATCTCTAGAGAGTACAATAAAATGTATAATATAGTAAGTATTTAATATAGATTGGAATATTAGCCACAGTAAAAGATAGTTTATAGATTATCGTCCACAAATGACTAGCCTACATAATTCACAAGCCATAGCAACAACAAAAAGTGTACTTCCTGTCACACTTCTGTGGATGTATCAGTTGATAATAAATATTTATTATGGTCTTAGACTAATGTTTACATGGTATGAACATGAATTATGTAAAAGCTTGACATTTTATACACTCCAATATGATTTGTGCTCTTCAAAGAAGTCACTCAGCTCCAATATATTTTCAATCTCCTTTTTTTTATGTCTTTCAAAATGCATTCAATATTCAATGAAAATATTGTCTCTTTTTCTCTCTCCCTTTTTTTTTCTAGCAGCAACCAAAAACTGTTCAGTTATATCTGGAGTATGGTTGTTGATATAATTGGCCTAAAATATATTATAACCATAAAGTAGTAACATTAGTGCAATTTAGTGCTGCATAATTTGACTTACAATAATATGAAAAAATAAAAATTTAAGCACACAGTATATATTTTGTTTTAATATTTTTTATGAAAATTCAGCTGGCTGAATTTGGAAACACATCTGGTTTGGAATGCGTACAGCAACAGAGATAAACAGTTGTCACCACCTTTCTGTTTTGCTTTGTTTTGACCCAGTCCTTACCTAACACTGCATCTAACGTTACTTGTACTGTGAGTAATCAATGTGTTATATAACCAAGGTAAATTCATGATGTTTTATGATCAGTTTTCTCAAAGATCTTTTTAATTCATTGTTACTTGCACATTGAGTCCCATGTTACAAATTTTCTCTATTTTTTCTGAGATGTTTGTCTTTTTAAATGCAGACACTTTTTAATGTTAAAAATTGTATTTTGAGAAAGGGTCTTGCTATGCAGTCTAGGCTGGCCCGGGACTCACAATCCTGCTTTCACCTCTCCACTGTTGGAATTATTGATACACGCTATCATACTCAGTGGAATTTTTTGCACACTATTATTTTTTAAGTATATGATATGATTTTCTTATATCAACTAGCTTTCTTCTCATCCCCAAATACTACTTTCTTATTACCTACCACTTCATCCTTCTCTGATTTTTAAATCAATTAGGTCCTTTTTTCCCAACGTTAACTTCCTAATCTGTGCTCACAAATATACTCCTTCCAATTTCCAACTACACCCCTCCACTACTTGCTTCTCATCTGCCTTCAGTAACCCACAAGTCTTCCTTGATTCTAATCCATCTAACTACTGTAAGAACATACTAATAATATTTTCACAGTGCTTTAAATCTTTTAAATGTTCCCCAAATAATCTGGGTTATTCTTACATTTTGTGGATGCATTCATAATCTTCACCACACTGACCCCAAATGGCTTTTCTGTATTACTCAACAGAACAAAATGTTTGCTTTTGTTTAACTGTTCAGTTGACTTAGCTTTTGTTTGACTTATTATAGATGGACTGTCCCGCCTTTCACAAATACAGATATTTGCTGCTTTCACTGATACTTGACAATACTGAATTTCATTTTGCTACCTGTATCTTTCTTCATATTCTTGATTTCCAAGGTTCTGCTCAAATTCTATCTTCTGTGTGAAGCTACTTGTGTGGGTCTAACTATATATTTTTTTCTGAATTTCTGTAGACTTTATGAAGTGATTCCTTGTTTAGCGCTTAATTATAAAAACTATTTTAATTTACATGTGTATATTTATACTTTCACTCTTTCCTTCAAACAACCTAAGTAACCAACCAAACATTCAGGGTTTACTGATTACCCACTTGTCAGTCACTGTGGTGGGTTGAGGCATTACAAGAACAAAGAATATTTATTTTATTTACTCAGAACTAAATACAATCTCTCAGATAACACAATGTACTTCTTGAATCGATGAGTAAAGTATCACCAATAGCCTTGCTATTAAAGGTGATCACTTTCTTAAGTATGCAGTAGTTAGTCTATGTTCAGATACAACACACAAAAGGTCATTCCCAAACTGGAAGAGTAGTATGATCTCATCTCAGGTGTTGATTGCTTTGAGAGTTAAGCCACCTGTGAATGTTAAAATTATGTTCTCAAAAAAATTCTTTTCAGTTGTACCAGTATAGCCAATACATCTGACAAGCAGACAGAAACCTGAAATTTGTAAACACACTTAACAATACATTATTAATAATTACTAACATCCAAAGTATTCTGGTTCCAAAAATACATCTTACAAAAAAAACCCTAGATGTCAAAACTGTACAAGCAAAGAAAAAAGCACTTTGGAATATATACAAATCTCCATAATGCCAGTGGTTACACTATCTGAACATATACAAATTACTATTCTACTACTTTCAAAGCATCTATGTTAAAACTTTATGTTCTACATACCTGTCCAGTCTCCTACTATTTTAAGATGGACCCCAAATGTTGCTTTGGTTTCAGAAGGGCACTGAAAGAAATATACATACTAGAATCAATTCTAGTTAATAATTATGTATTACTAAACTATGATTCTATTACAATTTTTATTTTTGTAACAAATCAATAATTATTGGAAACTGCCCCAAATCAATAACAATAGGAAAGAACAGACTAAAATATATATAGATCATCATTCAAAGAAGAAAAAAAAAGCAACATTAACCAGTCAATAAGACAATTATTTCTGTAGAAACTCACAAACACTTATGTAAAACAAAAAATACACAATCTAGGATTGCTAGGATGCTACACTTACCTACACATCTTGCTAAAACATCCTTCAAGTTAAAATATATGAAGAACCAGCTGTCTTCACAACGAAAGAAATAAAAACTAAACTTTTTATGTCTTTTTCTCCCCAGACATTAATATATAGAGTTCACAGCTATGCAACATACAAAGGAAAATGCTCAATGTCACATTAATTTCCCATGTACAGTAAAATGTGCCTACTCGAAATAGTTCTATTTCATTCCAGTTTTTTAGTTCACAAAATAATCTGGAGGATAACTATGGAGGAGAACGAGCTTTGGAATTGGAAGTCTATGGTCCCATATGTAAAAAATTTTGAAAACACCCAGAAGGTCAATATAAGAGCACAGTCTCCAATGAGAAAATGAAGACTCCCTTCTTATTTTCTAGATTCTCAACCCTTTATCCAAAATTCTCAAACCCAAATCTTGAATAATGAGTTCTTACATAATTCATTTGGTAGTACTACCTGACCTAAACTGACAAAAGGCTAATATTTCCACATACAAAATCCAAAGGAAATTACTGCCCTGTAGAATTATCAATTTGTTAAAGAATGTTGAGTCACATCATGTTGGAAAAATTAAGTAATGTATGGATTATGTACACTTTTTAAAGTCCATACAATTCTGAATTCAGAAATACATTTACCTTAAACACTATGGACATTTGCCTGTGGCTACTCACAATTTATCAAGTACCATCTGCCAAGGGCAGTTTTATTTCCAAAAATCTCACAATAACCTTTCATAACTGTCTTTTTAAATAAGAAAATCGAGTAATGGAGATTTAAAGATACTAACCTGCCAAGATCATATAACTAGCAGGAAAGTTAAGACAGAATTTGTACTGGGTCTAACTGGAATACACAATTAAAAGCAAGCCCTTTACTTCACTAAAGGTATATAAAAAGGGTGAGGATTACATAAGAAATCAAAAGAGTAGAAAGAAAAATATATACTTGTCGAAGATTGTCAGAACTTGTGTGTAACAGTATGAATTAGGGAAAAAGGTGTGGGGAGTACTGCACAGATGACAAAAAAATTGGCAGTGGTTCTGAAAAGCCCCATAAGTAGAAACTGGGCTCTGTAAAGGAAATTTGAGACCTCAAAGTTCACCAGTTACTAGTATGGTTCCTGCAGGAATGTTACAAGATGAGGAGAAAAAAAGATAAAGCTACTTTGTAAGTATATTAACTCACCAAAGAGGAAAAGAACATTGAAAATCAGTGAAAGGATTAAATAAAAAGTTAGATATTAATCATCTGCTCATAATAAATTATAAGCAAACCAAAAACACATGCTCTATATTGCAGTATGGGAATTATTATAACACAGAATTTCTAAACCTCTATTATTACTAATACTATTATTCCTAACATAAGTATGAAATATTAAAATAAATTGAAATATTTTCAAAATACCGTTTAAATATTGTTTATATTAATTAAATTATATGGTAACATGTATAATTATACTTCTTTATTTTATTTATATTCTGGTTTTAATATTCTGAGAACAACCCATTTGGTGATTAGAAAATTTTCAAATAAGATAACATCATCTCTAAAAGCCACCCACCATTTTACCTCATACTACTTGAAGCTGGCAAAAAACTAAGTAATAAAAGTTGTAGCTTGCAGAAAGCAAGAATTTCAACAGGGCTCTGAGCCACCAGTATGATCATATAAATTTCACTTGATCTTTCTTTCCCTGTAAACTAGATCTTAGGTTAAGAAAAGATAATGTAAGCCCAGAAGATATCAGAAGAGGAAGCAAAAAAACCTCATTCTTGTGTGCTTGGTGTGCATCTGGCTTGATTTAATCTCATAATGCATTCTAAAAGAAAATACACATTTTGCCGAATACATCTGTATTCTATTTCTTCAGTACAGATATTTAAAGAGGTAATTACATGTGCTGTTTAACATCCCCTTGAGTCTCTAGGAGACTGCAAACCCCCTCTTCTAAGTGATGGCTGAATGTGTCAATGTAGCTGCAGAGGCTCCTCCAGTTTCCAATGCATAAAACACAGTATTGTTTCTCTCGACTTTCTAGGAATGACACTCTTATAAGTCACTGATATATCAACAGAGTACTTAGGATTAAGAAGACAGACCTCAACATAACTTTTACCTAAACATATAATTCATTTAAAGAGGGCTTTCATAAACTAACACACAAAATGGCTTTAGTATATGTGTTATTAAAAATGAATGAAGATCTTAGAATTACATTTTAGTGTCTTTGTGGAAATAATTTTCAGATTCACTGATGCTGCCTAAAGAACAGTGTGTTAATTCTTTTGTTTTCTCACTGAGTTTTAATAGCTTTAGAAAACTTCTTCAAGAGAACAAATAATACAAGCGTTGCTATCTTTATCTGTATTGTTCTCCTAGAACATTAACAAATATGCCTATGAAAATTTTTCAGGTAAACAAATTACAGAAAAATATGTGTAGTTAAGTTCACATTATAAAGAAAAGCTGAAGTAAAACAAAATAAAAAATAGAATGAAATGACATGGAAAAAATAAAAGGCTATTTATTAGTATTTCTCTTTAGGTATTAAAAAGCTGAAGGAACATATAATAAATTGTTAAGAATATTAACTCCTGGAAAGTAAAACTGAAGATAGATAAACAATTATTTCATACAGATATAATCATAAGCTTTTCTATGTTTATAATTTTAAAATATTTAAAGGTTTAATTTAAATATAACCACTAAATATTGCTGCATCTAAAATGCAGAAAATGGAGTTTGGCTCGTATGAGTCTTAATATAAATATCAATATATGTATCACCTAAGTTTAAGGATAGAAGAAACAAAAAGTGCTAGAATCTGATGGAAATAAAGATCTATAGAAATGTGTACTTAGATATAATAGAGAAAATATCATCTTATCTTTTCCATTATTTGTTCAACAAAACATTGGGTTTTTAATTTGCACAAATGATTAATGATTTTATTAAAGTCCCACAAAATACAAAAAGATATTGTATAACTCATCTTACATTTAGAAATTAATGAAAAATGATATTGTTGCACCAAGACTTGTTCAACATTTTTTGCTTTTAAATCTATACCTTTACACTAATGAATAAAATGATTCAAAATAGTAACTTAAATTTTCAATGTATCCAAACCTTTCATATCAGAGAAAATGATTTCATGGTATTTTAAAATCCTTTTTGCAAGTTCTTCATTTTATCTCTCTTTTCTGCTCCAGTTTCAGATTTTCTACTGTCTGCTAGACATTTTTAACTGAAATTCACTCTAAATTTAATACATTTAAAATTGCTGTTATCTAAGTTCCTAAATTATCTTATCTTCTGCTTCCCCTATATCTAGAAATAGAACCTACATCTTTTTCATAACAAAGGTTCAAATATTAGAATAATATATAATTTCTCTTGCTGCCAACATTCGATCAATTTTCAAGTGCTTTCATATAATCTTCCCATAAAAAATGTTGGGTCACAGTAATCTTAGTTTGTGTCTAGTTACTTTTCTCATTGCTGAGACAAAATACCTGACACCCAAAGTTAAAGAAGGAAAAGTTTATTTGGCTTACAGTTCACAGTGGTTTTAGTTAGTTGGCTCCAAGGCAGAATAGCATATGACAGAGGGGCATTACAGAGGAGAAACAGTTCATTGACGCAAAAGACAGCAAAGCAAGTAACAGAGCCACAGCTCTTTCTATCCCTAATATCATATCCAGGCTACTTAGGGCAGGTAGCACTCACACCCTTAAACCTAGAACTTTCGGTCCTAGCATAGCACCATGAATCGATTCCAGCATCACACATTGTAGAACCAGCTAGTTCTGAAAAAGCTCCACCTGTGATTGCATGGAGCTCTGAGGGGCATCTAAACACAAGTCATAACAGTTTAATTAACTTTTTGCATCCCCTATGGAAAAACACCCATATTGTTTCTTTCCTATGGCCAATAGCCAACCATATGTGTTCCACATTCTTTCCAGCATTATATTCTATGTTTCACCTTCGTTCCTTTTAATTCAACTAAGCCAACCTTACTATTGAATTTCTTTTCTTATCCCTTCATTCCTTCACTTATAGTCTACTCATTTAGAATGACTTCATTTCAATTTTGCATGTTGAATCCTAGCAACTCTCTTCTTATCTCAGATGTCACTGTTTCATGAATACTTTTTGAATTTCCATTCCAATAAAATTCTTCATTTCCCTGAACCCTCAGATTACCTACATGACTTTTATGCCTCCTTATTGTAGTCTAGTTCTTTATTTCGTGAAAATTTTTCTGTACTAACAGACTGTATATGAATATCAACAACTATTACAAAATTATTATTGTTTGTTCCATAACACCTTATTCATACAAGTGTAAAGAAAATAAATACATATAAGCTGAAGAAAGTGAATATCAGTTGCAGAAAATATTAGAAAAAATAACATGAGAATAAATAAGAACTTCAAAGTTGGGAAGTTCTATAATTCATTCATATACTCTTAACAAATACTTATTGCACATCCAAAATGTTCCAGAAAGTGTGCTAAGAGCTCATATAATTTCACAAATGAAGAGTGGACTAAAAATATAAAAGGAGATAATGAGCCTGGAGCACAGAATCCATCACAATTAAGCAACATTATGACAGTAAATATTTTGACAAATAGAAAATTCTAATGTTTACTTGAAAGTAAAAATACTGTGTGTTTATATATTTGTATGAAAAAATTACTTAATATTAAACCTCAAAATCTAGGAAAGCTATTTAGGTGAAATTTTTCTTAAACTGAGTGCTATATTTGTCTCAAAACTTTCAAGAAAGCAAGATGATAAAATTATCAGTTTAAGGGGATAAAAATACATAGGAAAATGACAAAGATATTGAGCATGATAAGAGCAATAGAAAGATGCATAACAAATTTTTGAAAGAAAATGGTAGGTTGGGAACTGACTAAAGCTAAAATTCCACTACCTTTAAATAGGGATCACACTGAGAAGCAAGCCCAGCTTTTCATCACAATACTGAAAAGCTCAAGTGTCAGAAGTAATAGGAAGAAGACTGGATTGGTGCTCTTTACCGTGTGTGTGTGTGTGTGTGTGTGTGTGTGTGTGCGCGCGCGCATGCACACGCATGCGCGCGCGCATATGTAGGCAGGTAATTTAACCCCTGATTTACCTCACCCAGAGTCCAAATTTGGCAACTTCTACTCCAGAAACTCAAAGTCAAGCAGAGGCAAGACAAAAAAGGATCTAGATGCAGAAATTACAGATACTATACATTGAAAAGCAAAACTAAGATGCCAGTCACTCACTGCATAAATTTTTAATGCAAAATCTCAAAAGTCCACCTCAAAGTAATATGCTCAAAGCTGAGTTCTATACATTTCCATCAGAACCTGCTCCCCAGAAACAGTCTTTCCTATTTCACTTAGTGGAACCTCTCAGATTTTGGAATCAACCATTACTCCTATTATGGTTTATACTGAGAATATCCCCCAAAAGCCTCACGAGCTTACAGGTGGGGCTTTTGGAAGAGAATTAGACCATCGGGGCTGTGGCAGATTAACTAATGGTCAATGTGTAACACCCAGCTAAACTGAATCAGCATGGTGTGGAGTGTGGAAGGCCCACCTGAGGATTGTTACCAATAGCATAAAAGGAGAACTAGAGGAGACTATGGTGTGCTGTTGATTCTCCTGGAGAAGCTTGTGGCGCTGTCTTTCCTGATATGAACTCAGCTGTTCTCACTGTTGAAGGAGATCAGGTCCTTGCTGTCACTGAGGATGGCTGCAGTTCTTTTCAAGAGAGCTCTGATCCTTATCTCAAGCATTGCTTCCTGGGTCCAGTGTAGATTCCTCAGTCTCCTGACACAGATCCTTCATCCTGTTTGTACAGACTTTCTAGTTTCCATCACTGACCTTTGGGCCTTCCCACTGCAGACTCGCCTGAGACACTGTTGTGGGCTCTATGACTCCAGCTGAGACATTGCCATGGGCTCTGGGTTTTCAATTAGACTTGTGCAGGACATTGCCATGAGAGCCAAGCCCTCAGCTGGGTTCTTTGGGTCTCTAATATGTGAACAGATCTACAGCACTCTTTTGCATTTGACTCTTTCATTGACTATTATAAAATGATCCTATAAATTATGCTTTTTTTTTTGGTACCAGGGATTGAACTCATAACCTCACACCTGCCAGGCAGGCACTTAAGCCACTGAGCTAAATCCCTGGCCCTATCCTATAAATTATGTGTCCTGTATTAAATCTTTTCCCTTGTAAACTCTGACTACAACAGGGGTGCTATAACTGACTTGCTGCTAGGAGATGAGGTCTACTTGAGGAGGCAGGTGGCCTGGAGCATGCCATGAAAAGGTATGTATCCTTTCCCCACTCCTCCCTTCTCTGTCCTTCCCAGAGCCATGATGTGAGATGTTTTCCTCTGCCAGGTCCTGTACCCTGCCATCTTGGCCTTGGGGCCAGCTAACTAAGGATTAAAATCTCTAAAAACTATGAACCCAAATAAACTTCTCTCCTTCTTTAAGCTGTGGATATCAGGTATCGTGTCTCAGGATCAGAAAAATGACAAAGAGAACTCTTTTCTTTCATATTCTATACCCAATCTATAGGAGGGAATCTGTTAATTCTAACTTTAAAAATCTGAGACAGCCTATAATCTTAGCACTTGGGAAGCTGAGGCAGGAGCACTGCCACAAGTTCAAGGCCAGCCTGGGCCACACAGTGAATTTAAAGCCACCCTTAACTACACAGTAAGGCCCAGTCTCAAAAATATGCTCTCTGAGAGCTCTCGTCACCTCCACTACCACCACCCTGGTCAAAGCCATCATCACATCTCAACTGGATGACTGCAACAGCCTCTTAACTTATCTCCCTGCTTCTGCTCTTGCTCCCTTCATCTACTCTTAACACAGCAGATAGTGGGATCCCGTTAAAAAGCAAGCCACATGACATCACTTCTCTACTCAAACCTCCAGGGACTCCTTTAGTAACCAAAATAATAGCCAACACCCTAAATGTCTAGTAGACACTCAGCTATAAGAACCTGAATTTCAGATTTGGAATCTGAGCTAGAAATGTAAATTTGCAAGATGATGGCTTATAAATACATCAATAAAACTGGAGAGATTACCAGAGAAATGTATACAACAAAAGGTTCAAGGAACAGATAATTGGGCTCATGGGAATAGCAAAGAAAGCAACAAAAAGAAAACACTGAGTCATATTAGTCATAAAATTAGAAGAAAGGCCAGAAGAGTGGATATCCTGGAAATCAAATGAAGAAAGTATTTAAGTAAAGTCAATGATCAGTATGGAATACTACTGATTGGTCATGCCTATTAAGCACTGGAAATGTAACATGGTCATACTTATTCGGAAATGTTTTAGTGTAGTGCTGCTATAGAAAACAAGTTGGTAGATTTAAGAAAGAATGAGAGAAAAGGAGATGAAGTGCTGAGAAATGAGATGGTAAACTAGAAGTGAGTCAATCAAGAAGTGATTCTCATCATTTCTTCTGGTACCATGTAAAGAGAGGCATCCAAAAATACCACTTGACTAAGTCAAGTTTAATATCAGGAAGATTTACTCTGAATACTATTTAAGTTCATACTTCTTCAGGCTGTCGTTAGGCACAGGTAATATTTTACTTTCCCTTGAAAATAGCCAAATTAGAGCAGTAAGGTTATGTTTAGTTCTCAAAGAACTCACATGTCCTATTATGTTCCATAACCCTGGGGCAATCTCTACCACTGTGCCTAGTTTGTGATCATGACACATTACCATGCTCATGTATCATATATTCCAGCTGAATTTGTAAGATTTCTAAGCAAAGGACCTGAGAAACCTTAGAATAATGTAATTTCTTAAGAGTTAAATAGTTGAAGTAAGACTAGAGATCAAAACAGCTGGTGCGAACTTTCTGAATGCAGTTAATCCCATAAAATTGAGTAAATGACAACAATAAAAATTTTCAAGTGGTCCATAGCTAGTCTTGTCTGGTTTTCATTGAAAACTGGAAATAATATCCCCAAAGAAACTGGCTGAGAGATTAAGAGTCCAAAACATAAAAATAATGGCAAGGGCAGGCATGCTATGTAAGTGCAGACAATAACAAACTAGAAGCTAGACTTTCCTCTGACTCATGGAAAAATATGTGAAGTCAGGTTATCCAAGCTTAAAAATAATGAATCACACAACTGAGACTACAGATGTTAGAAAAACATGCTTGTTTCTGAACAAAAATAATAGTGGAAGGATATAAAGGTATTAAGTATGTGTCAATCAATTACTACAATTAAAAAGGCAGATTCTTCATTATTTTTATAGTTAAGAATTCATCAAAAATATCAAAGAACATAATATTTAATTCAGCTAAATATGTAAGATGCTATATTTTGAAGTATTAGGCTTCACACCTTCTTAAGTTTGAGCAACTTTTTTTTTTCAGTGCTAGAGATTGAATCCAGGGCCTTCGTACTGCAATACATCCCTAGCCATTCTTATTTTTATGTTTTTAAAATCTGAGACAGGTTTCAGTAAGTTGATGTGTGGCACAGGCTGTGTGCAAACTTTTGCTCTTCCTTCCTCAGACTCCCAGATGCCAGGATTACAGATCTGTCCCACCACACTCAGCAAATCTGGGCTTTTAAGAAAAACACCTCTGACTTATACTTCTAAAATAAGTGAGAACATAACTTAATAAGAGGTGTGTTTTGGTAGAAAATCTAAAATTTGATAATTACTGAGCCTAATTAGAAAACACTTGTCATAGTCTACTATATAGAAGAAGAAAAACATGTAAAATTTAATACAAGTTTTAATAAAGAGAGAGAATCATGAAACTGGATTCTGATTCCAAATATATTATCAATTATATTATTTTGGTTACTTTAGTCATTTAATACATGATTTATACCTTTCCTATTACATTTGTAATTTGAATTACAAACTTTTTAATTTCAATGAATTTAGATAAGCTAGGATGTATGTGTATCTTAAATTTAATTTCAAGTTTTAAAAACAGTAGAATTATCTCACAAAAAGAACATGTTTAAATGCTGTTTTTTACAGACACAGCTGTATACTTAAGATTCTCTCCTCCCCCAACTCCTCCCAACTTCCAGGATCAAAATACCCATTCATCACTTTCACAGCTACTGAAAGTGCTGCCTGCTGAGGATTCTCTACTGGAATTCTTCCCAGGAGCTGCTATTCACAGAAAAAAGCTCCCTTTCCTATGTCTAAGTGCCTTGCTTTGGAGGCATCTCAACTAGGAAGAGTGGTGGTTTGGTACCCTGGCTTTAAAATAGAGCACCTCCAAACTATCATTTCATCTGCAGAGCTCCTGCCAGACCTTCTGCAATCTCTGTTTTTATTACATCACACAAATCAAGTTCTGCCAGCTTTTGTAGTCTCTCAGTCATTACAGGTTGTTGTCCTGAACACACTCAACAAACCTCCTGCATACAAACTTCTGAGTCTGTTTCTCAGCAAACTCCACCTAAGACACCATTCATCCTTAGGGTGAAGAAACCACAAGAAACAAACTGCTCAACCCCCAAATGACTGTTTCTGAACCAGTTTGTGGCTGGAGCTTAGTCAATCACTATTGCAGAATAAGCCACAAAAATTTGGTTTAGTCCTTGTCTTGGTCGTTAGTAACTATCTGCGGCCACTGCTATAATAACATCCATTTACAAGACTTTACTGTGCAGCAAGAATCATGCTTACCACTTGTTAAGACAATAGATTAAATTCATAAAGAAGTAGCTATCATTAACCATACTTCATGACATAAACCAAAGATGAAGTGTGTTAATGATCATACCCAGGGTCATAATGCTAGTAAGTAAGGGATTCAAGTCTCCAACTCAGAATGTAAGATTCCAAAATCCATGTCTAATATTATACATTGTCCTCTGATGTTCTTCCATCCACCTCATGGCAAACATATTCTCCTAGGTCAATCCTGACACGCAGCAGAAAAAAACAATCACAGCTTCCTGGGAAAACTCACCAAATCAGATGTTTACTTGTACAGAAAAGCAGATGCTAAGCATAAGTGCTAAAGCATTGGAAGCAATCAAAAGTCCAACCTTTGAATTCCTACCAAAGCAGATCAATTTACCTTAAGCGAAATACTGTTTCTGTGTCTTATCTTTTTTATTTTGAAGTGATATTTTCAGTTTTAAAAGCTTTACCTCCATTTTAAAAAGTGAGGTAAAACTCAAACTACTAAAATTGTGATAGCTGTATGTTTTATATATTTGATTCTTCCTAACACTGGCACAGTATACGAAAATAATAATTAATTACGCTTCTCAAGCAGGGTAATTTATTTGAATTTCATCTCTCCACGGTATGAGAGCTTACTAGTGTGGATAATTCAAAACTGCATACTCTCTTGAAAATATACTTTACATTTTAATAGATCTCTTTCATGTATGCTATTTCTTTGTTTTTTACTCTCAAAATGCAGCTATCCAAAAGTAGAGTAGTATTAGAAATATGAAAGTGCTGAGCATAGACAGTTGGAATAACAGTACAGAAATAGTGCAGAGTAACTAATAACAAGCCTTTCAGCCATGCAGTCCTGTACTTGTACCTCTCCAATATGACCAACTAGCTGTATGACTGTGTGTACACTACCTTATCTCACTAAGCCACATTATTTTCTGCATCATGCAGAGTTAACAATACAGTTGTCACAGAAACATAGTAAAAATTAAAATATTGGCAGGAGTTATTAAAAAACCTCTTAGGCACTTATTTAGAAGAGATTATTACCCTGGATAAAGATGAGATGCATGCCTATTTTTCAGTGACAACAATCATATGAAGAGTTGTTTTGGTTTACTTCAAAGAAACCCTTCAGGAACTATGCAATGAAAATGCTGGGAACTATGTATTTACATGTAAGTGCCTCATAAAAATAACCAGGCAAAAAGAAGGAAATAGCAGAAAATGACAGTAAATTAACATCACAGTACAATAAAACTTAGCTTAGAAATGTTTGTTTTACTCAAATTCATTTCTAAGTAGCAGAACAATTTGTCTGTTTTCCCTCGTATGAAAATAGAAATTCCCTTGAGGGATATGAGCACACTAACTAGCAAACCACTCCCCCAAATCTGGGAAGGGTAAAATCTATTTTCTAAGCTTAGGCATAGTACATGGTAGAAATATGATTTCATAATAATTTTCTTCACTTAAAACTTCTTTTGGAAGTCAACTATTCTAAACCATTTAAATTCAATTAATTTTGCAACTTAAGTGTGAGATAATTATTTTTAAAAACCTATACTAAGTTTAATAAGACATAATCAAAACATGAAAAAATGTTTAAAATGTGAATGAATGTGACTGCAAAACCTAAATTTGTAGAGTCAAGATCTATTTCGATGCACATATTGCTAGGCAAAGCCAGGAAATACTAACAGGATAGGTCTAATGAATACCAAAGTTCAGAAGTAATTTTCTGTTTATATTACCCTGAGAATGGGAGAAGGGTGGGGGTAGGTGACCTCCATATCAGGCCAGAAATAACCCACAAGCCACACAGGCTTGTCTTTGGTGGTTCTTCCCCAACCGCTTTTGTCATAGGCACATTCCCTTGTTCTCCTCTAGAAAGAAATTTACATCGTGACACCAAAATTAAGACTCAGAACTTGACTGGTAAGTCTACTTTGAATGAACAACTTTGGTTATAAACATTTCTCCCTTCTCTTTAATCCCTTTAACTTTTCTTTTCCTCTAGCTTCACCTTCCAAGTATGAGTGTGCTTGAGAAAAAAAATAGGAAAAAAGAGGATCTGTCCACAAAGCACCTCTCAAGCTAAGCCCCAAATAGTCTCTATATATTATGCATTTTTTATTTGTTCAACTGATATATATATATGGCTACTCTGTGTGCTAGATACTGTGCCATGAATGAATCTTTGAAAAGATATGTGAATCTTACAGTCTAAGAAGAATGCAAGCGATAGCATGTAATTTAATGACACTGGTGTTGCACATGGTACACAGTGTGTTCTTAAGAAGACAAAGTCAAAAAGCTTGATCTAGTAGGGAAGGTCAGTAAAGGCTTCTCAGCAGACACAATATTAAGAAGACACATGAAGGATGAGTAGGAGCTCCCAGTCAAAGACTTTTCGGGTGTGACTAAGGGAGAGAAACTGCCTTGTTCCCAGTGTGATGAGATTAGTTTGTGCAAACCCTCACAGTTCGGCAAGAAAGAAAGTGTTAAATAAATGAATGAATAAAATTTAATGGGACTGTTTATTAACGACTTTCACAAAATCATTATGATATTAACAGGCACTATGGAGTCTAAATGAGTATTAGAGCAATATACTAAACAGCATCTCCCAAACTATCCGAGGTCTTACAAAGTATCTTCCTTTCTTCTTTCCTTTTTATTTTTTCTGCTTTTTTTAAAGAATTTTTGGAGAACAATGCTCCTTTAAGAGAACCAAAGTGCCCATTCGTGCTTTACATACAATTATAGCTCTTCTCTTATAGAGGTAGGTAGAATAAGGAAAAACCTTTTCTTAATTGTAAAGAATAACAAGAAATGTAACTGTAACTGATGTCAGGTCTACAACCTCTTTGTTTCCACCCAACACTCTCCTGCATCTGCATCTTCTGAAACAAATCTGCAGTGGACACAGAGGCTCAGAGCTGATGGCTCAGTGGGCCACCTGGAGAGCCAAGGCCCAGGGTAACAGCCCTTCGCTGGGAGACTCTGGAGTCCTATACTCTTAGCACAACTTCACTGAGGTGAGAAAAATTTTGATCTTCTCACTAAGAGAAACACAAATCTAATTTCCTAAAGTACTCACATTGTATTACTACACTTTGGGCTTATAAAAGAAAAATGATAATTTTTATAGAAAAAAATGATAATTATTCACATGACAAAACGCCAACTACTTGAAGTTAAGCTCATATCACCTTAACTCTTGATTAACTTAGATCTTTATACTGCTATTCTGGTTTTTCTTTGATTCATTATTTTGGAATTGATGACAGTAATTATGAAAAAATTCTGAATTTGAAAAGTAATCAAATTCTCTTTCACTGTGTGACAGTATTCAGGAATCACAATATCCAAATTATTTTTTATGGAATTTCATGAAGGATCCTTATTAAGCAAAAAATATTTTTAGATGGTGATGTTCGCTCACATGAGTCAGAATCCTAAGCTGCAGACCAGCTAAAAATGTATGATACTCCTGATGTGAGGTTAGTGTCCCCAGAACACAGCTAAGCATCCCCATCCTCTAACTTCTCTACTGCTTCCTAAATTCTCTCTTCTCACAGTGGCCTCAAGGAGAACACTATAGGGTCATTAAGCATTTTATGCTATTTTAGACAACTATTATTGTAGCACTGTGGTTCTCCACCCACGTGATAGTGTACATAGAGGGCACTGGCATATGTCTGGAGATATTATCAGTAGTCACAAGTAGCAGGTACTATTGGCATTTAGTGTGTAGAAGATAAGAGGCTGCTAAATGCCCTATGATGTACAGTACATCTAAGAATTATGTGACCCACTATGTCAATCATGCCAACATCGAAAAAACATGATCTAACACAAGCATCCTATGACAGCTTTTTCTTAATTGCTTGACTCTTTATTAGAATATCTTAGCTAAGCCAGGTGTGGTGGCTCACGACTTTAAACCCAGCACTCGGGAGGCTGAAGTAGGAGGACCGTTGTGAGTTCGAGGCCATCTTGGGTTACAACTTGAGCACAAGGCCAGTCTGTGCTACATAGTGTGACCCTGCCTCAAAAAACTAGGGCTGGGAGTTTGGCTCAGTGGCTTAACCCCTGTCTGGCAGGCGCAAGGTTGTGAATTTGATTCCCAGTGCAAAAAATAGTATCTTAGCTACATCAAATCAACATTTTCCTAAAACTTTTTATCTATTAGTTTTTCTTGCATATTTTGAAATCATAAAGCAAGAAAAAAAATGAATCTTTTATCTGCATGACAGATTTTCAAATGAGTATGATTACTACCATAACCTATCCCCAAAGCTAAACTGATATTGTCAAAGTTCCCACTAGGTCAGTATCACAAACACTATTTTGCTGATGATGAAATTGAGGTTTACAGACATCAAGAGACTCTGAGATATGGAACTAGTATAAATGACAGAGCTAGGCCTGAATTTTAAAGTTTATGTCTTTGATGTACATACATACTATCAATTTTATTCTATACATAATTTGGTTTCCTTTCTCAACTTTAAATACCTCCAGTTCGTTTTGTTGGGTTGGTTCCCTTTTCCTTTAAAATTTCCTCCTATCTGTGCTTCAAGTCAGCTACAGGGCTATCACATTGTCAGCGCAGTCACATGGAAACACGAGTCAGTCCACACGGGCACTTGCTCGACATCCTTCAGAGTCCACACCCAACTTCTTTTGCATTTCTCATTTTGCCGCTTAACCACTGAAAAATATTAGCTCTAGTGGGTTCCAGCCAGTGTACACCAGAAGTTAAAAAAAATTATTTTACTTTTGTTTCAGGAGAACGTGGAAGTTTTCAAAGCACATATACTAAAAAGGAAAGTAGATTCTATGTTTTTGTTGAAGTTGGCTCAGAGGTACACCATGGCTTATTATATTATTCTTTCTACTTTGAGAGTGTTGTACAATATTTTATGGGTGGGAAAAGCCCTCTCTTTTCTACTTAGCATTTAGCAATTGCATTTATTGTTATCCCGTATTTACTATTTAATGTTATGCTGAATAAACAATTTTCAAAGTAAAATCTTAAACACAGGTATAGATTAACTTCTGAAATAAAAATTTCATGACAGCAAAATTAGACCAAATCTCTTAAACTACTTAAAGAAAGACAAATTGAGTGTGCATTTTCTCCCTTTTCAATTTTTTCCTTGCTATGTGTTCATACGCCTAGAAATGGAAATATGCCTTACAACTGTCAGAATAAAAATACAGTTCAGGCAAAACCCCACATCCAACAGTTTAGCAACCAGGTATATTTACAGAGACACCTTCTGTTCTCATACAACAAGATTAACCTGCACATTCTGGAGGAGTAGTAGACATGGCACAGCTGCTATGATCACCTCCCAGTGACTGTAGTATCTCAAGGACTCTCAGGTTCCTATTTTATATTCCATGTGAGCAACACAGTTTTCACCATCTCTGAGGACAACGTATCTCCACTCTTACTCCCCTCAATGACCCGCAAAACTCCAGATGAAAGTATGTACAGAATCATTTATCATCACTATTGAGAAAACAGCTATAACTTAATTCTGTCCCTGTGGTAGGGCAGTATTGCCATCCTCCTTGATAAAACAGAATACTGTTAAGCCAGGGACAGTGGTGCACACCTATAATCCCAGCTACCACAGAGGCTGAGGAAGGAGGATTAGAAGCTGGATCCCAGTCTGGACAACACAGTGAGAACATATCTCAAAAACACATGAACAACAACACAACAAAATAGAATTATTTCACTAGATGCCAAACTACTTTAATTATTTAGAAACAAGTTTGTATGTACTATTACAAAATTTGAAGGAAATAAACCAAAAATACCTTTCTGTCTTTTCAGGAAATCGTACTGAACAAATGACCCCTTATTTTGTTCTGGCTATTTGATTCTTTGTGTCTCTTTTGTTCTCACACTAAATATTTTTGGACCGATATGTCTTCATAAGTACCTGTTCTCAAGATGTACAGTCATATTGAAAATAAAATTCATGATAGTTATTATCTACTATATATAGACAGCACGTTTTGCAGTATTCCAGGAATGTTCTGCCAGCCTTACTTGTAGGAGTTTACTTAAAGCCACCATAAACTATGATTAGGAACTGCTTTTATCACAATATTATACTAGAAATGAAATGAATGAAAAGTGAAATCATGTGTCCTGGGTTTTGGAATCCTCAACTTAACTAGTATAGTATATCCAATTTGAAAACAACTCCCAAATCTCAGTACTTTGACCTTCGTCAAATTGTTGCCCCCCCAATTACTTTTCTTATGCCTACATTTAACTATTTAATCATTATTCTTATTTACCTTTTTATAAATGAATAAAACTAAAATAAGAGCCATGAATGGCACTATTGAATAAATTAAAGTACTTTTCTACTGTGAAACACTATGTAGTCTTTAGAAATAATGAACTATATATAATTATGATAGTAAGAAAAGTTGTTCATGATATATTGTTGAGTGAAAGGAGTCAATGACAGACCAATGTGATCCACAAATTACACATTTCTTTGCTTCAAAAATAATTCATTGTATATGCTAATTTGTTCCTTTTAAACTACTAGTTTTTCTTAGTCCTTGAAAGCTTTGTGTTATTATCTGCTTGTTTCTTTTTGTAAGAATCTTTTTGTTTTATGTCTTATAGTCTGAGTAACTACTTTGAAGATAATGATCTAGTGTATTAACTATGGTTACTCTATAATTTTGTTCTGAAATTTTGTTTTGTTTTTTCATTAAAAAAAAAAAAAAGCCAGGGATATAGTTCAGTGGCATAAGAACCTGCCTGGCAAACACAAGGTCCTGGATTCAATTCCCAGTACCAAAAAATAAATGAAAATTAAACAATAATAATAAAATAAAAAAACTAAAAGACGAAGAAGAAGAAAAAGACTAAAAACACAAGTGCCAATTTTTAGATTGGAAGGCAAAGAAAATTAAGAAAAGTTTCTATATTCTTATGTGTGTGAATTACTGGAATTTTTATTATGGGCTCATGTCATTTTTACAATGCAAAAAATGCTAAATATCCTTATAGATTAAGTATATGTAATGTTGCCCTATATTTATATAGCTCAAAGCCTGACACTTATTCCATTTTAATTTTCTAAATTTATTTTTCCCACAGGTAGCTTGGTAGTCAATTACACTACAGTGTACTTTCTCTAAATACTCCATTGATTATTTTAATGCTTTTACCTAACCCAGAGTATTTCTTTCTATCTCTTTAAAGAAAACTATGCACATAGTAGATTTCCATATATACTTATAAAAGGAAAAGTAAACATATCTAAGAAACTTTATATAATTTGAATCAATAACCTAATAAAATTTTAATACATTACTTATGTTTTGATCTAAAATGAGTCCCAAAAGTTTCATGCATTCAGAGGTCAGGTTTTTGGAAGGTGATTAGATTGTGAGAGTGCTAAACTCATCAGTAGATTAATCCATTGATAAATTCATAGGTTAATGTGCTATAGGAAGCAGAGCCTGGGTGGTGGAGGTGGGTTACTGGAGATATGCCCTGGAAAGGTATATTCTTGATCTGAATTGATTTTTTTCTTTCTACTTTCTGGCTGCCATAGGTTGAATAGTTCCCTCTACCATGCCCTTCCCTGATGACGTTTCTGCCTTAGAGCCAGCTATCCATGAACTGACCCTCTGAAACTGTAAGTCAAAACTAATTCTTCCCCTTTTAAATCATTTGCACCAGCATTTTAGTTTGTTCTAACAATAGAAAAGTGGCTAATTCATTTATTGAATTAGAATATGTCATAAAATAATAAAGAATAGTTACAGAGGTTTTGAATATACTGCTGTAATTCTTTGTAAAAAGACTACTTAATTAAACATTAAGGGTATTGTGAAAGCCTTGACTTTTACAACTTTAAAAATGCGATAAAGCATAGCCCCACACACAAACAGAAAAATGCATTACATTCTAAAACTTTCAAAATTCAAGAAATAATTATCTTACCATTGTGAGGGTAAATGGATGGTTTTCCAATGCAGATACGCTGGGACAGTGTAGAATAATGTACTACAAAAGTAACAAAAAAGAAAATTTTTAAATGACCAAATAAACTTGACAATTCCAATGATGTTATGTCTACTAATTTTCAAAAATTATGGATGATCATCACAAGGAAGTTTGTGCTTTCATTGTTTGATTGACCATTTTTTTCATGTCTATCTGAACAACTACTTTGAAGATAGCAGTATGCGATATATTAACCAGTGTCAGTCTCCCACTATTTTATTTTGAAATTCTGTATCATCCTTCTGACTTTTTTTTTTAATTTTTAAAATGAAAAAAAAATTATGGATGATCATTAAAAGAGTACTTTAAACATCACTGTCTAGTAACTCACCTGGCCAGGTCGTGCTTTAAAATTTTCTTTGACCATTCGGATTTCCATGACATCTGACGGATGACTAATGACTGAGATGATGGTGACTGGCTTATTGCTCCGGATACACCTATAAAGTCTTTCGGCACAGTACAGGCACAAAGGTCCAGAAATCCAAAGCCAAGTCTAAAGGAGAGTTTGTGAAAATGTACCTCAAGAAATATTTGAGTTGTAGGAATCTACATTTTGACTAATTGCTTATTTTACACATTCCTGTAACAGTATTTCATTTTATATCTTGAAAACGAAACATAAAGAAAAATGAATAAAAAATGATGAACATTGACTGAATCTCACACAAATACAGCTAAAGTATAAAACAAAAGATAAACTAATGTGAAGACTTAATCTCAAACCCACACACCCTGTGTAATCGGTAAATATTCTTTCAACTTCTGTGCTCACAAATTCGTGATGTGTATAAGTAATAATGTCTTCCAGTGAAAGAGGATAAAGGCAAGCTAAAACTTTACCTGTTAGGGAAAAAAAGACCACTGTTTTACCAGTTTAATGCTTCATAAAAAATAATCCTCAGATATTTCAATGCATAATGTATATGTATAATGTACATACACAATACACACATATTTTTTAAAATGGGATATGATAAACATGTTTAAACTTAATGTATATGTATAATGTACATGTATATGTATAATGTACATACACAATACACACATATTTTTTTAAATGGGATATGATAAACATGTTTAAACTTACATTCACATAACGTAGTGTGAACAGAAAATAATATATACTGTGGCAATTTTGAACTGGAAAGTCCAGAAGCCTGCTAGTGTACCATTCTCCTACAAATGCATACTATACCTCCCTCATCGCCTTGAGACTTCCAACTAACTCTACTGGTCACTTTTAAAACCTTATTTACATAGTTTCTCCAGACCATCCTCCTCCCTAACAGATCTGACTCTTCTATGTAAGTAACATTTAGCTGACACTGTGTGAAGAGTAGGCCTTGTAGGACAAGTTCTGCAACACAATAGCCTTGGGCTTTGTAACAGTCGCCCTCTGATTATCATGTTACATGTAAGTAGGTGAGAGTCATCAGACCTGATTTATCTAATATTCAGAATTACATGAAGTTTAGATAAACACTGAAAATAATGAAGTCTAATAAGTATGTAGAAAATTATTATAAGTAACAAAAAAACTAGCACACTTATTCTGAAGTCACCAAAAATTTATTCTAGTTTTTGGTGTTTCTTTCTTCTCTTCTTAAAGCAGAATTTGACATTATTATTCCTTACTTTCCCTGGGTATAGTTAGCGTATAGCATGTGATTTACATGTCAGTAGTTCCTACAGTCACAAGGGAAAATTAGGGCCTTTAATAAACTCTTTACTGAGTATTCAAGGAAGCTTTCAAAGATCAAAGCATTTTAGTTCATAGTTGAATGTTCCCTCTACCACTTAATTAGTTTAGAGGTTTTGGTCAAGATATTTTATTTATGTGAGCAAAATTCCTTCATCAGAAAATTGATTCAATTTTCTCCAGAGTCATTGTGAATATTGAAAAAAATGCATACAGAACACTTTAGTACAATGCATAATGCCTAACAGATAATATTAAGTATTCAATACATAAACTTTACAATTATTAAAAATGTGATATATAATACTGTAATATACTACAATCTAATAAGTTATAGTAGTAGTATTAGTTGCTTAGTACTATTTTATTACTCAAGTTGCTCTTCTCAATAGTTTGATAAAATACATTTCTTATCCTTCTGATAGTAAGCACTAGCATCATAATGTGCAAAGATCATGTGGTCAGTTTAAATTTTCTATATTCTCACATATAATAGATTTTTGCCTTGAACTCTCAGATACCTATAAAGGAATAGCTAGTATTAACTTGATGTTGAAATACTCTAAATTATATTATTATATATGAATATACAGTATCAATAATATGTTTCAATGTTATATTGATCAATCTTATTAAATCAGACTTTGTAAAGACCAAAGACAGAATTAATCTGACCTGTGGAAAATTAGCTTGAAACCTGGGTTCTTCCACACAAATCTTCACAAATGTGTTTCGGTCAAGCTTTTCCACGTTTGAAACTCCTCCAAGTAAAGGCTCGTGAAAATGTTCTGAGAGATGCGCTGGTAGGGAAACATCCTGAGAGCAGGTTTGGTTAAGAAAGATGCAGCCAGGAGGGTGAGTATCTAAATTGGTTTGATATTTCAGCAGCCCTCTAAAATTAAATTAGAAACAAACAGGAATTGAAGTAAAGAGACACAATGAAGGAAAATGATCTCTTTCCTTTGTTAATTTTAAACAGCATTATCTCATAAGTGTTTCTAGTATATCATATTTACAACAAACTGAAATATCTTAAAATTTTTAGTAAATTCTTTAGAAAGGGACTAAGCAAAAATATTTTGGCCTTCAAAACAAATAAAACACAAAGCAGGAAACAACATACGCAATTTTTCCAAGTGTGTGTGAATATGACAGCCTTTACTTCAAGTTTATTAGCTTATGTAATCATGGGTAAATTTTTACTTCAATAAACACTGCAATGATGACTACCTTGCTATATCTCCACAAAAAAAATACAGGGATCACATTTGATTTACCTAAGGCAAGATAAACAAGCCTGGTGATTTACAGAAAAATCAACAAACCAAAATAATAGGAGCGAAAAGCATATCTCTTCTATGATCTGTAAATAGTTTATTCACAGCAATCAGTTCCTAAATCTGTTTACCTTTCAATCTTTCTATATACACAATCATACGAACATTTCACATCAGTGAATCAGGGAGGAGAACCTAAAATCTTAAAGTCTCATTCTTACTGTTTCTTATTTAAGACATTCTAGCTTGTATTTCTGCACTTTCTATTGAGGGATTCAGTAAAATCTATCTCGAGAATAGTCTCTAAATGACAGATTATACAGACTATGAGGAAGACCACTACTACATAGCTAAATCATGAAGATAAAAGAAAGACTTAGAAAAGTATTGAAAAAAATTCAGTGAACATTACTTTTATTTTGAAGAACAATAACTTTTTTTACTTCCAAATTTTTTTTTCCTGGTTGGCTAAGATTGTGTTATTGTCAAATTACCCTTCATGTTCCCAAAGAGTTGACCTTGGAAGTAGGCTGCCTCACATGACATTTATAGCAGGACTAGGTGTGGAAAAAATTAATAATACTATAGAAATCTGAGTTCCTTTTTATCACTCACAGAGTTCTATTTATACAATACAATTGCTAGGATGTTGTACTTGAGTAAATCACTCATTTGATTCAGTTTTTCATTATTTGTCCAAACCTATTGCTCCTATTGGCCATCCCAAGGATAGTGGCTGACAGATTGGACAGTAGAAAATTTCAGACCTTTATGATGCTGTATTGGGTGATATACTATGTACCCCCAAGTCCTCATATACATTTAATGGTGATGTGAGTGCTACCCCCGCCCAGGGGTGGAGTTGAGATACAGTGTAAATGAGGCAGGTCTTCCTCTTGCTCACTTCCGCTCTCTCTCTCTCTCTCTCTCTCTCTCTCTCTCTCGCTCGCTCGCCAGCGCGCCTTGCTGCTTGCAGCGGCCACCAATAGCGGCCCCACCACTCCACGCTGCCTTGGAGCCAACTGAGTATGGACTGAAACTCCCAAGAAACTGTAAGAAATAAACCTTTCCTTCCCTAATTTTGGGCGTCAGGTATTTTGTCTAGGTAACAAGTACAAAGTAACTAAGACAAATGCTAACCATAAATTAAACAAAAATTGGCATAATGCATGTAATACTATCCTAGGTGGTCCCCGGAATTCAATGAGGAGTGAAATTTTGTTCATAGCCCTTCAGAAACCTAAAATCTACTTTGGAAGCTATCTTGAGAGAACCTAAACATAAGTCAGATCACAGATAGTAATTGTAATAAACTGTTTCCACAGTAGTTTAATAGTGCACCCAGAATTTTATATACTGTTCACATTGTCCTTATAAAAATAACTACATAAATTTCATTTCTGTCATTATTATTTTCCCTTCTTATAAACTGAAAAACTATTTTAAAACACTTTACATCACTTTACAGGGTTACACAGCTGTGTGTGAAATAGGCGGCACTGAGCACGGCACAGTTGACTGAAGTTAGGATTTAGGAGAAGGGATGGATAATACTCACTTGCCCTGACATTAAAACCCCAAATTATAAGCAGCCCCCTACACACACACATACTTGTTTTCATCTCTGTAAGGGTGATCAGAGGCCTCCCACTACCTTGAGTGAACACTTCGACAGCAGTTAGGAAAATGCCCAAGGCAACCCTGCCAGTGACAGACGAGATGAAAATCCTAAGTAGTCTGATTCCAAAGGTCGCATTATTTTCACCATATCAAGCCCAATCCCTGTGCAAAATAACCATTCTACTTTATGGAAAATACCTTCAAATTGAAGACCAAGGGACTCACTGAAAAAAAAAATCTTATGGTTCCACAAGCTTAAAGGCTTAGAAATGAAGGTAGTATGTTTCTACCAAACCAATAATCTTATGTTTTTTTGAGCTCCATTGATTGCAATAACTTACTTTACCATTGTCTTAGTAAAAAATAAAAAAGCTCACTTCTCTGATATTAGCAAAGAATTTCTCAGAATCCTCAGAATATTTGTTCTTAGAATATATTTCTGTAGAATTACATTCCAAGCTCATTAAAATAGTCTTCTCAAAGAATTTTAGAAACAAAAGTAAACTTGGTATTATGAATATTTGAATTGATGAATAAAATGCTATTTAATGTTAATTAATTTTAAAATGAAGAGCCACAACACTTATCTAATGAGTATAATTAACCACAAAAGTAACAAGGAAAAAGCAAAATGATCAGTGAGATATGGACATAGAGTAACCTCTTGAAAATGGTACAGATGTTTGATAAATTTTTACCATGAAATTTTGGAAAGGGTTTCATAAAGCAGGAAGCAGTTGAAGGATATACAGGACCTGATGGCCATAGAGAAGGAGAATAATATCCCTTGTATGTTCACAATCTCTGTCAAATGCTACCATTCTTTCAGCAAGTTTCTTACACATAACAGATCTCTCATAAACTTCCTGTGAACTGATTTTAAAAGGAAGCAATTATGAAAAACTTTAATACAGAAAATGTCCAGGAATCCAAAAGGGAAAAATTCTAACATGTACTGTTGTAGCTTTCATAAGCAAATGATAAGAACGTAAAGAAAAAAAAGGGAAGGGGAAAATATTTTAGCGAACAGAAATTAGAAAGTCCTTCCAAGTTAAGACCGTGACATGAATAGCAATGGTAGGTACAAAGAATGTGTGGGAATAGAAACGCTTATTATTCATTTTTAAATTATATTGTATTATGTTCCAACAGAGAAATTTTGAAGTATCTGTGTAATATTAAGTGCTCTTCTACTATGAAAAATAAAAGTTTTTATGACATATCAAAATTCATGGTTTTGGGGCCGGGGATTTAGCTCAGTGGCATAAGCACCTGTCTGCCAAGTGAGAGGTTGGAGTTCGACCCCCGGTACAAAAATAAAAATAAGAAAATAAAAAATAAATAAAAATTCATGGTTTTGAATGCTGTTGTTTGCATTCATAGGAATCTTAACATGTCATTTCAACATTCCACAGTGTCTTAAACATGTAGGTTTCTTTCTTTGTTGCTTTTTTTCTCAAGATACATTGACATTATAGTTCTCCGACTGGATTTATTTCTTTATTTGTTGTTAATGCCTGTGTAAAAAAATCATAGAAGTAATATAGTTTGTTGAATGAAGACTGGTAAGTTACAATATATAAATCATGAAACAATTTTATGGCAAAATCTAAGTGTTACAAAATATCATATCTGACAAAACGACAATCACAAAATCATCCACACTTTAATTTCATGTTCAAAATCTCTAATAAATGCAATGTTACTTGTGCAGGCTTTTTGTTTACAATGATTTTTATCTTTCTCAAAGAGGAGGAAAAAATTAATTTCCCTTAGAAACCTACTTTTTCCTTAGCAGTCTATAACACAACATTTTTTCTTTACAGAAAAAATAAAATTTTTACTGAAAGTTCATTTTACTTTCATTGAAGTAAAATAAATAAAGAAGAGCTTACATGAGAAAAAAAGACCAAATTTTATACTTTGAAGTCAATCACATGCCTCTAGCTTTCCTGTGCTTAGGACAAAATGTGCCTCAGGGAAGTAAGTCCTAAGCATCTGGGTACCCGCCTAACCTGAGTTTTCTTGCGTCTACAGTCTTCACTGGGCTCTTACCACTGACACTTGAGTCTTCTAATTTTTCGGCTTAATCAGAATCGTGTCTAGTTTACTGATGTCTGCTTAAACTAAGATCAGGCCGGCACCATGTGTGTGTGACTCGTGGTTGCACCAGGCAGCGCTCTCATTGGATGCATACTCTGTTATCTCTCTAAATGACTAACAATTTTTTTAATCTAGAGACTGTATTCACATTGTGCAGGGGGCTCTGCAAATTAAATGCCTGGTTCTGCTATAATCCCTAGCTGGCAAATCTAATTCCGGAGAGTAACAAATAAGGATGAAGACCTGAACATGGAGCATATGAAGTAAAATACACCATTTCACTGTTTCCTCAGTTGAAACAAAGAAATATCCCTGTTCCCCCATATTTCACAGGTATATAAATAAAAGGTGTTTGAAGAAAATAAATATATATATATAAATAAAAGGTGTTTCTTTTGTGGAGAAAAAAATATGTAAGAATCCACTATTTCTTAGCAGTTCCTCCACTTTCAGGCTTTAAAACAATAGCACTAGGAGATAAAAGAATCATTCCATAATTTGGAAAAACATTGACAGTTCTCAAATGCTTTTGTTTGTGAACAATTTAGTTTGCAAATAGAAGCGTTTTACAAAATTTTCTTTTGTTCATAAACTCTGCATCAGGTGACAAACACAAACATGGCCATCTACTCCAGAATCATGGAACAAATTAAGTCTGTGAACCTACGTACCACTGTATTTCTTAACATTAACACAATCTTTGTTCCTTCTCTTTTCTCCTCATTTTTATCATCATATAATTCCAGTCAGAACCACTAGCTAAAATAGAAAAGTTAAGAGAAAAACTGAGATAAAAAACTATGCAAAGAATTATATGGTCTAAAGCTTGATATCGCTATCCCTAAAATGGGAGAAAAAAATTTACAATTGTTGAGGTTAAAATTCACTAACACATGTGGTTTATATCTTAAATTCTATGTATGTGAAAATGCTTTGGATATACTATGTCTATGTACATTTGCACACATATATACATATAAATTACACAACTATAGGCATTGTTTTGTTTTGCTTTGCTTTGCTTTGTGAGACAGCGCTTCACTATGTATCCCAGGCTGGCCTCTAATTGTGATCCTCCTGCTTCAGGCTCGTAAGTGGTAGGATTACTGTATGGGTATGGGCCACAACACTCAGCTAACTATAAGGCATTTTGATCGGAGAAAATACCATATGGTCTCTGTCCCCACTCCCATCTGGCACACAGAATAAAATGCCAGCAAATGTAAGTAGACTATAAAGCCTTAGCCTGTAACTATCATACAAAAAAATCTTATTAAATAAAAATGAAAATCCTATGGTTGGGAAATTAAAAGTGAGGAAATATAAACATATATTAAGTACCACAACTGTATGACACATAGTGTTTACTGGAAAACATGTAGACATTATGGGAAAGGAGGACATGGATTTTATATAAGACCTCCTTCCTCAAAAATTTTGTTCACCCTATACATTTAAGTGAAAAAACTGACAGCTAGAGAGGTACCTCAGTGGTAAAGTACCTTATACGTCAAAAGAGTATCAGAATAAATCAACCTTAAGGTGAAAAATATGGTAGTTTACAGAAGATTTAACTACAATTCTCAACCTTAAAACTATCATGAAAATAGACATATAATTATAATCTCTAAAGTAAGACAAAGCAAAGCAAATATATTCTGAGTATACTGTTTATAGTTCTGGCTCTGAAGTACCTGTGCAGATGTCCTATTTAAGCTAAAGACTCCTTTTGTGATTCCAGCTTAATGTCTACATTAGAAGTCCTCCATCAGTCTTGATAGGACTTTCCCCACTGCCTAGTAGCAGATAGAATAGCTGTATGTCCTGGTTTAACCACGTTCAGTGCTTAATTATTAACAGAATCCTTTTCCATTATCAAAAGTCTCCAGTTTTGACAATAAATTATGTAGTCAGTGCCAACTTAGAGGCCATATAAGAGAAAGTGAAAAAAGTATAGGAAAGTAAAAGTTTTTGCTCTCAGGGATAAAATAGGATTGATTAAGATAAAACCTCTGGGCTTTTCTCTGGAATCCATTCAAGTTCCCATTTGACCTTGTAAAAAGAGCATGTGCCTCCCACCAATAGCATTCCCAGGTTTTCACTTCTGCCCTATCAGTGCAAATGAAAAGAGGCCTCAGTGAATGAGACTTCAAAAAGATAGTATATTTGGAATCAGCACATTTTGAGCCTCAAATTTATTTCATAAATGCCTGCATGCCCTAATAGTATAGCCTTAATTTCCTTCCTCTGGGGTATAATAGAGAGAGGATATTTCAAGTCAGCACAATAAACTCACCCTCACAACATTTGTCTAACTCTGGTTAACTTCTTAAGTGTAAACCGTGAAGCTGACACTGCCTGAGGTTCATTAATGCCACAGTTGACAAAGACTACTGTGTTTCCTTGGTGTAAAGAATAACTTTTTAGCAACACACACACTGAGAGAAAATCATCCTTTAAATTCCCTAGAGAACACGATTCAAGTATACTGTAAATCACATTCCGTGATCAACTCTTGCCAAACAAATACTCCCCGATGGTAGAGAACTCTGCTTAAGAAGAATTCACATATCAATTGTATATTTAAAAATGCTCCAAGGATTCCAGCAGTCAGCACAAAAAACATTACTTACCCTATAAATTTGCTCTCTCTGTCATTCATGCATTTGAAAAGGACCCTCCCTTCTATTTTTTCTAGGATTATCACATTACAATTTCACTCTCACTTAAACATAAACATAAAAAACAGTCACCACCCACATAATACTTCTGAGCTAAAATCAGTGGGGGTATTGACTCTGGGAAGATTGCAGAGGCTAAGGTGCCAAATCTCATTTACAGCCTGTCAGGTTAGGTTCTTAAACTGAGATTCTGTGACATTCATTATTTCTTTTCTCTCCAATATCTCTTTTATCATTAAACGAGATTACCAGTATGCATCTCCTCTTGATAAGTTTTTGAAATGAAAATGAAAAAAGGAACTTCTCCTTCCATCCATCTCTGGAAACAAGCAACAGAATTGGCCTTCCCCTCTCTCCCCAAATATCTTTGGAATTGAAATGTCCTTACTACAGCATATGAATAACAACCATGTAGAAAGGTATATAAAACTAGAAAAAAAAAATACACAGGGAAACTTGTTTTGCAACTTGAAAGATAAATCTTTATTGCTGAAATCAAGTGAATTTTAGAGCTCTCAAATATTATAAAAATTACTATGATTTTAATGACTATCTTGATGTGCCAAGCAGTTTTAACTATATAACCATCAAATTACTCTGCTGATAAGATAACCTAAGCTCTTCAAAGTACTATAACTTTATTTTTTAAAGCTTCATGTTTCATTAAATGTTAAGTTTCTTCCATATACATCAATTATTTTTGGTACTGTTATAAAAATTTATTTCTAATATTCATTAAATATATTTATATTTTGCCTACTTTGCTACATTCCCTGTCTAAACCTGTTGACAACCTTATGATACAGATTATTTTATTAATTACATTTTGCTGGGAGCTGCTGAAGCTGGAAATTGGCCCCACATGCAAGGGGTCCCAAGAACAAACAGTGCCCAGGGCAAGTCATGTGAAGAACTTGCTTCAATCCAGAGAACACCTAGCCCCAAGACTGTCTGAACTGTGGGTTGCTAGGACAGCGGGGTGTCATATGACATTAAGTTGCTAAAAGGTATAAATAAAGGCCCCTATAGTGAAGGGGCAGTCCCTCTTCTCCCATCAGGAAAAAGAGCTCTCTACCTGACCCCAGCTTTCCTCTCTTCTTTATTTTTCTCATCCTCCCACCATTTTTCCTCCTGGGAAACATCTGGAGCTGCGTGGGTCAAGGCACCATTTAATGGGTAATAAAAAGAAAGTTCAAATTGTCTTCTAAGAATCATTGGTTATTAGGTAATGTAGTTCTTAATCACCATGTTATACTGCCGTCTTGGGAAAGTAAATTAATTTATTTTAAAAATTACTATTGAGCACTGAAAAGAAGTATCTGAGTGCAGAACATGAAATGTAAGTTTTTAGAGTAGCATACATTAGATTTGCTATTAATTGGGTATTAACACTGACTCCAATACTTGCAGTTTAAAAGTAAGACTTCAATTCTGCCAGTATCACATTACACACTCCAATCACATTGCTTTCACTTAGTTTGGTTTCCAGTTTGAAAAGGGATACTGAGAAACTATGCCAAACCAGAATGAACAGAATGTGCTGGTTGGGAATTTGGGTTCTGGAATCTTAATTTCTGGGTTCAAACACAAGGACTTCTACTTTCTGGCCAAAACCTACAGAAGTTATTTCTCCTCTCATTGCCCCTGTTTTCTCTGTTGGACAGTGATGATGATGATGATGATGATGATTATGATATTACTTTAGGGTTGCTGAGTAGATTTAATAGGATTACACATTAGTAAGGTAAAGGATAACCATTCAATTGATATTACCTGTTAATACGTCCAAAGGAGAGAGTTCAAAATAATGATGCAATTTAAAATGTTATTATATTAGGAGCAGATGAACAAAATTTAGAAAAGGGAAGATATTCAATTCCCATGGCCTCCAGATTCATGGACTTTCAAATCACTGGATAGAAGCTTAGTAAAATGAATTCTAGTTGACAAAAAAAAAAAAGCAAACGAAGAAAAAGTCAATGAGAATTAGACTTTTGCCAAATCAGAAAGGAAACCTCCAGAATTAAGACTTTTACTTTATAGACATATCATACAGAAGATTGAAAGAGGTAATATATTTGTGATGGTTGGTATACTAATTAGTCTGATTTGATCATTCCACAATGCATACATGTATCAAAACACACATGATATTCAGAAATGTAAACAATCATTATTTGCCATTTTAAAATTCTTAAGAAAAGAAATTCGAAAGTAAAAAAAGGTCTAACTGAAAATATCATTTAAAATTCTACACTAAAAATAATCATATAAAATAAGATGAAGTAAATTCTCATTTTACTAGAAACATTTAAGGAGCAAAACAGCCAACAATATTTAATTGCCTCATTTTTGAAGCTTAATATTTTCTCCAATTTTTAACCATCATTGATTCTTCAATTCTCTGACTTTCTGTATTCTTGCAAACAAATCATATATTTTAAAAGCATATAATCTCACAATTTTTTCTCTTTAGATTGATTTTTAAATTCCAAACAAGTTATCAGTGTTGGGAGACTAGAGATCATGTAACACATTGCTCTTCTCTACCTTATAGTACTTAGCACACTGACAGACAAAGTGAACACCCTGCAAACAGAGATTTTCTACTTGAACCTGAAGCCTGGTGTTTAACAGAAATTGCAATACAAGTACAAGAACCTTGCTGTGAACAAATCCACTCTACCTATATAAACCAAAAGCTGGAGAAATAAAATAGGTATTTCAGAAGTAAAGACATGCTTAAATTTTTAATAGTGGTACAAAAATTACTTAAAAAGACAAACCTACATACTGTTTCTCTATCAACAACAACAAACACTTCTCACTTAGAGAAAATTGGAAATTTTATCATTTGCAATTTTTCCATATCAGGAACACTATCTGTAGCTTTATTCAAAATGAAGCTTCATAGAATGAAATGCACACTACAGAGTGCTTATTGTATTATGTATGTATTCAATGACATTTACTTCAGTATTAGAATACTTATTTTCTTAATTTCTACTAATAACAAATAAATAACTATAAAGATGCTATTTTGCTATTTCTCTGTATAAATTAAGTCACTTTCTGTCCGACACTTGTTCTACAAAAGTAAAAGCTAAATTTAAGTTTGCCTTCCTTTTACCTACCAAAACTGAAAAAAGAATATACTCCTGGTTAAACTTATGATGTCTCTTTGAACTCCTGAACCTTTAAAAAGTTGACACTACTTTGAATTGCAAAGAAACAGCTTCTTCAGAGTTTTAACTCAGTAAAACATAAAGGCAAAAGAATGTATAATTAATTCTATGAATAAATGAGTCCATTTTTCTCCTTTCTGGTAAGGAAAGGAGGGAGGGAAGAGAGAGAAGAAAGAAGGGAGGAAAGGAGGAAGGTGAGAAAGGAATCACAATCTCAGTTAAGTCTAGATAATATCCTTCAAAACAATTAAAAACCAAAATTTTGGAAGTACAGATTCCCTAAAAAAAATACAGCCTAACAGTGAAACATTAGAGTTTTCCAGTGAAACTACTTGGGTTTAAATCCAGGATCTATCTGTTAAGTAAACACAATCAAATTACCCAATTCTTGTCAGTGTCAGTTTTTCCACTTATAAAGGAATTTTTACAATATTATTTACCCTCATAAAATTTTTTGACCATTTAATGATATAAAGTCTCTGAAGTATTTTGAACTATACCTAGTAAATAGTAAGTAATATGTAATTATATTTTAAATTACTGCTATCCTGTAGAGTTTCTGTCTATTCCTAGTCCACTTTACGGCCACAGTACTAGAAAGGCGAACAAGCCATATGAAGAAGAGAATGAAATGCAAACTTTCTCTACCCAGCCTTTCTTGGTGTCCTAAGGCTCCAGAGAATGTTTTCTCTACAAAGGGGAAACAAATAGAACTCAGATCTTTGATCATAGCCTTCTTCCCTGTGAAGCAGGAATGCTTAGCTTGAAGTTGAGATTATGATAGTTGGCCATGTTTTTAACTTTTGTTTTGGAGCAGGGGATGCTGAGAATCGAACTCACAACCTCAAGCTTGCCAGGCAGGCCTTGTGCCACTGAACTATATCCCCATGCCATGTTTTTAATACCTTCTAATTCCAAGCTCTAGAACATCATATCAAACAAAACTAAGCAGCACACATGGATTTAAACCCACTTAACACTGCTGCCCTGACCAGTGGTCTCCAAAATCAGGAAGGGAAAAGAATCCCAACATTTTGAAAGTACACACTAAAATAAATATATAATTTATATAAACTCCTACTGCCCTGACAAATTATATTATAAAACATTTTGAAGAAAGATCCAGCAATGGATCAGCACCTTTTCCCAAGCCCCACTTCTCCAGAAATATCTAGGGCAAGATAAATGGGGAGCACCAGCTGCGTTCCTAGGTATACTGCGTATTACAGGTCACTGATGGGAAACCTTTCAGAGCTTTCAATGATACAAGCAGCCCACTGCAGCACAGGTGCTATAGGTTCGTCACCACAGTTTTAGGTGAAGTACAACTAGACTGAAACAACAGCTGGACTTTAAAATCATTTGGGAACCCACAGACTTCAGGTTCTCCTGCACACTGTGTTCTCGTAACTGAGGGTACCGCTTGAGAGGACCTGGGCTGTTTGTTGTAAGACACTGGTTCCTGTGGAGCATAAGCCTTTCGCAAGGAAGGGAGGCCATGACTTCCCACCTGGTCTCCTCAGCTTAAAACTGGGTTGCTAAGTGAGAAGACAAGGAAAATGATCTCCAGTAACTACAGGAGTCCCACTGAAGAAGCACCTGACATTATTCTGTCAATCTGTTTCTTCCTCCATATCTTTCTGCTAAAAAAAAAGATCCTGATAGGATTTAACAGCCCACTGAGTTATATTAGTGTCAACATCAAACCAAAACCTCCAAGTCCTCTGCTGGTAGTCATGCAGACACCATATACATGAAAACATACTATTTTTAATCTCTACATAAATTAATTTAAGGACCATAACTTTGAGATCACAGCTTGGTATATATGCCTTTCAGAATATCTAGGAATTGAGTATATACTTTGTAAAACACTTATTTTCCCCTTTGTTTTACATTTTTTGGCAAATCTTTATATTTCAGCATTATAAATCTTTGCTTTCATTGTAACTACTAGATGCTCTAGGCCTTTTTAAACTGAAAACTGGTCATTCCATTGCTATAAATTCTCCAGAAGCAAGAGTTTCTCAAAATAAAAGCACTAAAATATGTGCTTGAAATTCTTCACTTCTTATTTTTTTTAATGTAGAGGATATTAGGATGAATTTATAGTGTTTTAAAAATTATTCCATTTTAGGAAAATCAACTTGTGTTCAATTTTACTATACTGTTATGTTCATTTCATTAAAATATGCTATGCTTAAAAATACAGCCCTACTCTGAGCCAGGCATGGTGGCACACACCTTTAATCCCAGCACTCGGGAGGCTGAGGTAGGTGGAACGTTGTGAGTTCGAGGCCGGCTTGGGCTACGATGTGAGCAAGGCTGGCCTAAACTACGTAGTGCAACCCTGCCTTGAAAAAAATGGGGCTGGGAGTTTGGCTCAGTGGCCTAAGTGCCTGCCTGGCAGGCACGAGGTTGAGTTCAATCCTTGGTATCACCAAAAAAAAAAAAAAACAACAACAACAAAAAACACCCTACTCTAAATTCCAAGTCAAAAACTACTTTTCCCACTTTCCATAAAAATTTCTATAGTTGTCTTTGTTTACCCCAGTTTGTCACATGTGATTTTGGTTTTAGAAAATGTTTTTAAACTTACCCTGAAACATGCAACATCAGCAGCATGTAGAAGACAAAGAAGAGGTTATGAGTATACCAGAAGATATCATAATTGGAAACTCTGAAAAAAAAATCAAATAAGTTGATTTCAATCCTCCTCTGTATCCCAACTTACTAAAGAGGATGCATTATTTCAAACCCACATCACAATTTAGGACCACTAAATAATGAGTTTATCTGAGATTTATCTATTAATACCAAATTATTAGCATATCATACAAAAAGATAAAGCAGAAGCAGCCCTTCTATCATTTTGAAGGTTCTTTGTATTTCAAATAAAGTCACAATTAAAATGTGCATTATAAAGCTATGATGGAAAGCTAAGGAATAAAGAGTCTGCTAATATGTGAATTTGCTGTTTTTATCAATATTTCTTTATTTTTTATTAATATTCTGTCAATTTTTTGTCAAAATTTTATCAATTTTTATCAATATTTTATTTATCAATATCAACGTTCCTACCCCAACATATATTTTGAGAGTAGTTCAAAAGAAACTGCAATGGAAAGAAATTGAAATGAATGTTCTTCATATTGTTTTCTTGGACAGTGTAACTTCATAATGACACTTAAGTGTTTTTTCTCTAGGGAAGGACAAAATGTTTGAAAAGAAAGGGAAAGATAAGCAGAATCTACTGAATGTCAGAGAGAAGTAAAAAAACTAACCAGCACTTTATTTTATTTGTCTAGAGTAAATATTTATTTACTAGACTCTTGAAGGTAGAGGGCAGATATTTGTAAATGTTTCCTGAATGACTGGGATACCTCCCCTAGAACCTTTCAGAACTCATTATTTAAGTAATGGCTAATTGTTTTATATTTACTTCATTCAAAATATTTTTATCATAAGCAATGTCATTAACTTACAAAATATGCATTGTTACATGTATCTGATTCTTTTTAGTCAAAATTACCAGCAGTAAAATTGCTGCATCAAAGGATAGGCAATTGCACTGCATTCTGCCCAATGTTCTCTAAAACTACATTTATAAATTACAAAAATCCAGTCATATAATAGTGCTTGTTTCTCCAAAATCAAACCCCACCTCATAAGTTTGCCTTCTTTTTATACATGAATATTATTTCATATCAATGTTGTTTTCAATTTTTCTGTGACTTCTCTGTTTGTAATATTGACCCATTTCAGTTCATATTAATGGCCCAACATGAGAAAACCATTTACATTTTAAGAATACACTGGTTTGTTGTGATTGTACTTCTCATATAACATTTACTTTTTAGTTTTTATAATGTATATTGACATGCAGAAGTTTTAGTTTCCATATTTTCAGATAATCGAATGTTTCCTCTAAGATTCCTTACCCATCTTGAGATCTGACAAACATCTACTTCAAAGTGTCTTAAAATTTGAATGATATCACTTCCTTTACCTGTAAATTATCTAGAATTCCATGTGCTTACACCTCACTTTCTTCACAAGCTTGTAATAGTAGCCTTATTACTGAGTAGGTTCTGTACATAACAGGGTGCCTTAATGGCCCTTCTATCAACCGTCTCTTCAAACAATTCTGTAAGTCTTACTTTAAATTATTAAAGCTTAATCATTTGAATATTTAGTAGGGCACACGCCATCTTTTATCCTCTTTTGCAACATAAATTTGCATGTTTCTTGCACTATTTGTAGAATTACTAAATTAAAATAATAATAATAATAATCTGCCTGGGATTTTTACTTAAATTGCAACAAACCTATAATAAAGTAGAGGAAGAATTACAGCTTTATGGTATAGGGCCTTTATTCAAATCTCTGCATATTTATCTTAGTGAACTTGGGCTTTTATTCTTAGTTTGTTACCAAGTTTATTCTTAGATATTTTATGTTTTGTTATAACTGTGAAAGGTACCTTTTTGTTTTATTCAGTTTTCAGACTGATTATAGCAAGTACAGAGGAGACATTTTTAAATATTTGTTTTGTAGACTACCTTTGTAAAAGGTAACTTTGTACTTGACTACCTTTTATTCGACGTTTATAGTAAATTTTCCATCATTTTCTTAGATTTTCTAATTAGATGACTGTGTCTACTTTTATGAAAACAGTGAAAACATATTGTTGCCTTTTTCTAATAATTCCAAATGCTTCATTTCTTACCACAGGTAAATAATTATGGAATTACAACGATCATCTTGGCTTTTTCCTGATTTTCTAAGGAGTAGAACTACTGTTTTAACTGCTTGTCATTTAATTTTGCCACTTATAATTTTTCAAATCTATAAAGAAAATCATTTAGCTTCTAGTTTATTTAATGATTATTTTCCCCATAAATTTCACATTCAAAGCTGCCATTTTAAAATCTATTGAAATTGGAAATTATATCCTATTGTCTTTGAGTAGGATGTGTTGCTGTAAGACTGGCACAAACTGAACTTTCCTTGAATTGGACTACTTCCCACTATCAGAATATTTATTGGGGTCACATTTATTCACCTAATTTCTCTGATTAAAGAGAAAAAGTAGAAGAGTATCTCTATGGCCTATTTAAGAATTTCATTCTCACAATAAAGCCTGAAAAAAAGAAAAATAGGTGTTATAATCTCTTAAATCAGAAAAACTGAACACTAAGATGACCCCATTTGAGAACAAATGCAATAACTCAGTTGAGAACAGAAGCTGATTTTTATATTCCACTTAACAAAACTCTCCCAAGAGTACTTCTAGCCAGGTGTGGTGGTGCACATCTCTAATCCCTGCACTTGGGATGCTGAGGCAGGATGATTGCTGCAAGTTCAAGGCCAACCTAGGCTACACAGTGAGTTTAAGGCCACTGTGGGTTACACTGCAAAACCATCTCAAAAAATAAAGAATACTTTTGTTAGACACAGAATATTTGTAAACATTCATTCCTGTGAATGAGTACATTCAAATGACTTAATTTTCCTTCAAAAATGCTCGAAACTAAAAATATTTTTAAATGATTGCTTTCCTACATAAGAGAAAAATTCTCCCCAGACAATTGCACCTTCATACACTAATACTGTCAATGTTTTGCTTTTCTGTGAGGCAATTTTTCTTCTGAAAATTTTAAGTGTGCCTATCATTTGACCTACTTATGCTATAATTAGAAATTCTTCCTTACGACATAACTGGAAAAAGGGTACAATGCCTTATGGATGAGGGTGTTTGTTTCAGAATTAAATATTGAAAAACTAAAATCAACCCAAAGCATCCAACAGTATGAGACTAGCAAAATAATACATACCTATATGGTGACAGATTGTTCTGTCAGTAAAGAGGATGATAAAAAAGTTATTAATGTGGGAAAATGCTCATAAGGTTAAATAAAAAGCAGATCAGAAATAGCATACTATGATCTTCTTAGGTAAAATATATACATATATGAATTAAGAAAGATCAGAGTGCAAGAGAGAGTAAAAAAAGAGGTAAGAGGAAGACAGGGGGCAAGCAAAACCAGTAAGATTAAATCTATAAAACTCGCCTTTAATCCTAGCACTCGGGAGGCTGAGGTAGGAGGAGCACTGTGAGTTCGAGGCCGGCTTGGGCTACAACGTGAGCGCAAGGCCGGCGTGAGCTACACAGTGTGACCCTGCCTCAAAAAACTAGGGCTGGGAGTTTGGCTCAGTGGCTTAAGTGCCTGTCTGGCAGGTGTGAGGCTGTGAGTTCAATCCTCAGTGCCACAAAAAAAAAAAAAAAAAAAGAAATCTATAAAACTTAACACACACTAGAAAGTTTATCATGTTAATCTCTGAGTTGCCATGTATAAACTCATTTGATGATATACTTGAGCAATTATTTTCAAAGCACACATATATTCGTGTTTGTTTTCATTAAATCTCCCATCACAGAAATTAAAATGATTTAAGATTTTTCAAAATTAGATAAAGTTATCTTTAGTTTTTGTTTTCTTGAAACAAAAAAATGTGATCAGAAACATAAAACACTATAAATATTTTGAAAAATAAAACTTATCTACCAGAAAATGCATATTAAAGTATCCTTAATGATGTACTCCCTTTTTTTGTTTTGTTTTATTTTTGTTGCTGTTTTTTGTTTTTTGTTTTTTTTGAAACAGGCTCTTACTATGCAGTTCAGGCTGGCCTTGAACTCACTATGTAGACTGGGCTGGCCTCAAACTAGTGACAATCCTCTTCCTCACCCTTTAGAGTGCTGGAATTACAAACATGAGCCACCATGCCCAGCAAATATTTCCAATTATTTTGGCAGATGTTAACCAACCATGTTTCTAAAGTTATGTTTTGAACACCATTATATGACAGTAAAACAAATTTGACTCAGGAAATTAGCTATATAACAATTTTAAATTATGTCTTCTCAGGAATTCCCAAGTCCCTTGAGCGTGCAGTTGAATTAAATCTTATCTCCCACAGATACACACTGCACTTCAAAATGATGATCCTGAAGAACTCAAATTTCCTTGATTATCAAAAGCAGCCTCCATACACAATTGCTTTCAAACCAGAAAACTTTACTAATACAAATAAGTTTTCACATTAACAAGAATTAATATACAAAAATGTTTCTACTTCAATCTTATTACCCAGAATAGTCCATTAGCCAGGATATTATACAGGTTAAATCCTTTACTTAATCAGTACTTTTTCCCATACATGAAAAAGAAGGTAACATGAAAACAACAATTCTAAAACTTACCTTATTGCATATGTAGAGGCTGTAGTCATGAGGAATAGCACCACTACCATGCAGACTCCTGTCAGGCCAGGTACTATAAAAATGTACATAAGTACCTTTTAGCTTAAATCATACTAAGAAAAAAACTACAAAAAATTACCTTAAAATGCAAAGTAATATGCTGTTCTGTGGGAAACCAAATTCAAAAGAGCCTTTTTAAAATCAGCAGAGTTTCAAAGTACTTAAGACAAGACAGACTCTTTTCTTCCTTTAATGGAAGAGTTTATTGTACTTCCAACTAATTGAAGCAGAATGGTGAGTCTGTAATCACTTCTAAGGACACATACTATATTAAATGGTAGTAATTACTGCAAAGGGCTTGGGTTAATGTTCAGCACTGTGCTGTTTCGTTTTCTCCTCCATAGTACTCAAACTCCCTTACTCTTCCTTTTATGGAACTAGTAACTCCATCAGTTTAAATAATTATGTGTGGGCTTCACTATTTGGAACATTTTAAAGAAAACATATTTTTTAAATTTAAAGCTTTCATCATACCACAGCAATATATGGACACCCTTCTTTATAGTGGCAAAGTTTGTAACAGCCAAATCTTGGATACAGCTCAAATGACCATCGACTGGTATATGGATAAAGATGTGATTTTTTTATACAATGGAGTACTACTCTGCCGTCAAGGATAGGCTCGAGACATTTCTAGATAAGTGGATGCACTTTGAGACCATAGTCTTGAGTGAAATAAATAGGACACATTTGTATAAATACCACATGGTTTCTCTGGTGTGAGAAACTAAAAGTGTAAATAAGGACCAAAGTGTATAATAGATACTGTGAAACAGTAAGAACACGTTCATATCAGTAGGGGAATAAAGGAAGGGGGAGGAGAAAAGGAAGAAAGGGAGAAGTTTTTTTTAAATGAGAAAAGAAGAAAAAATGGAAATAAAGCTTTCATAAATGTGGAAGGAAGGAGAGGTTGAAGGGAGGGGAGGAGAAAGGGAAAACGAGAATAAGCTATATCATGTAGAGGTATAAATTCTCTATGATGAGTGTGATCATTATGTACATCTAAAATGTACCATTAATGTCTGATTTGAGGAAAAAATAAATAAATATAAAGCTTTTTAAAACCTAAAAGCATAAAACAAAAATTTTATGTTTCACGAAAAAATTATTGTGCTGATGTTTTAAAAACACATCAAACATATTTCTTCTTACTATGGAAAACATTCTAAAGTCAATTCTTCTCACATGGCATAAAGTTTGTTTTAAAAAATTTTTTTAAATGTTCAAATATGTCAAAACTAATCATGCGGTAGGTTGCTACAAATTTAGCATTAGTCTACCTAGTTTTGTATATTCAAAATAAATAGCTGGTATGACATAGCTTAAACCACTAAAATCTCAACAGGCTCCTTTTGTACTATCATATTACTGGGAAATTAAATACCCCATGTATGATACATTTCTCACTCTGAAAATCACACATGCAACAGTAAATCATAAATGCCCTATCTAAGAGACTCTTAAATTGGGACACAAGTAAAGGCTGTTGGAAGAAGTCTTTTGGAAGAAGTACAGACATCTCCCACTCCACTTCTTGAACTGCAAGTCACTCACAGTAGATTCAAGTTGGGTCAGTGTAAGACCAATACAGGTGTGCACCATTAGGATTCCAGCAGGCTTACAATCACTGGAAAATAACACTATTAGAACTCACAGTACAGTAGAAACTATTTCCACTTGTAAAGGACCACATGAAAAATAAAAGTCTTTGAATTCTTAACACTCGAGTACTTTATTCTACTCATTTTCCCAATACACAGATTTAGCCCCAGTATAATACGTCCTTTCAGGATATACCAAGTTCACATTATGGCTTCTCTATCTTTCCTTCCTAGGGTACTCTTTTCCATTATCTCTTTTATTTTCTGCAGGTGAGTGCTTACTTCTAAGGGGTAAGTGAAGAGGAAGATAGCTAATGTAGTTCACAATAAAGAATTACTAATACAGAAAGTACACTATTTTTTTAAATGATGTAGTTATGGCAATTCCAAATGTTTATTCACAGAAACACACACACACACACACAAACTTATAACCACACAAAGATTTGTTCAAGATCTGTCTTAGTTGCTTTATTTTTAATAATGAGCATATAAATAACTCAGATACCCATCAACATATGAATAGACAAATAATTATGATATTAACTGCACCTGGAAAATAAATCAGTAGTAAAAAAACTATGAATTGTTGACATATTAATCAACAATACAAGCACACAGAAAATTATTAGACTGATTGAAAGAAGCCATACCACCTCAGCCCCAAAGTACAAGTCCTGTAATGACTTCTTTACAAAATTCTGTAAGATTTGTACCATTCTTGAGTAAGAGAAATCAGATGAGTTGCTCAGACAGATAGAGGATAGCACGCATTATTAACAGATATAAAACCTTTTACGGGTAGTGGAAATATCTGTTACACTGACTTGGTAACAATCTGATATATCTATTATATACAAAAACCAATCAAATTACATACTTCACATATATGTGGGATTTAGAGAACTTCAGTTACAATTCAATAAGTTTGAGAGAGACAAAAGATTACTTTCACTAGTTGCAAATAATTTTTAAAAGTCCCTATTTGATCAAATGAATAAGTAATCATGAAAACCATAGATGGCATGAAATCTGTAATTCGAGGGGCCTCTCTAAAAATGTTATTGGGTCTTTACTAATGCTCTAGTATATCTGCATACAAGGATTCCTATGTGACTCTGAACATGCCAAAATTAGTAACAGAATGTCTGCAAATTACCTCATTGGAAGGACATCTGAAAAAACCTGGGTATGTTTAGAGTAGTGCCACAATTTCAAAAGTTCATTATCTGAACATTAGTTCCTTGAGTAATAGTTTCTTAAGTAATAGTTTCTGTTACTTAAAAAAGGCATAGCCATGTCTTGAAGAGTTGCAGGACACATTAGTGTATCAAGTCTCTGAGAAGTATGAGAGTCAAGAAACCCATTTGAACTTTAAATATTTCCTCAAACTTACTTGACTACAGAATCATTCTTTTGTCTGAGTAGAACATGGAAAATATATTTGAAAGACTCAGAGCGGGTAAAATGCTTGCTCAGCAGTAGAGCACTTGCCTAGAACTTGCCTACCTGGTTTGATCTCCAGCACCGGAAAAAAGGGGAAAGACTATAATTTATCAAGTATCATTTATTTATAAACTTATTTCTACATTACAAAATTTAACTTATTATTACACATTCCAAGAGTCAAAATAAGCAGTTTGAAAATTATTGGACTAATCTGGGCATTAGTTACTTGCTTAAGTAATTACATTGGCTATCCTGTGAGCCTTTAAAGTTATGAAGACAAATATAATCTTGGAGCTTTAAGAAAATATAAGCTTATATGTTTATAAGCATATGTTTATATGCATATATGGTTTTTATATGCATATAAAATTCACCAATTAATCGCCTTTAAAGTGAGTAATTTTACTATACTGTCATTTCCTAATGAATTTCATGTATCATTTTTATCTATATCTGATGGATGAAATGTACCACATTTTATTCATTATCGTACTTCTTTGAACATAATTAGAAACTTAATTGTATTTGCTTATGTAAATTTTCTAACTGAAATTGGATGCTTTGCATTCTATTTTCACCAGCAATGTATTACCAAATATGGAGATATGTAGCATATAATCATTTCTAAATAAATGTTTGGGCAATCCAAACTATCAAACTTGTTTTGTAAATTCTTAATTGAAAATATTTGTACCATTTCCTATGTAGCAAGTCCAATTACCATCTTTTGTCACTTGTACTTCTAGACTTTAATTGTTAAAAAGCAATCTTAATTTCTTCTAACCAAATTATAGTAAAAGAAATTTACTATGATGAAGAAGGAAACTCAGGTAATATTAAACACACCAATATTCAAGCAATTTATCAACTAGTAAGAATATACTTTGTCATTAGAACTCAAAACATGAATACATTCTTCTACCAGAAACTTAATTTTTCCTAGATATTGTGTCTAAGACTATTTAACAATTATGGAATAGTTTTAGCTACTGTTTTTTTTTTCTCTCCTTTCAATTATATTTTATTTTTCCTAATACTTGGTATAACCTTTGTGACCTGTGATTTCTATGCAGTTATTTCTTTTTTTTTTTATTTTAAAGATAGTAAAATCCAACAAAATGTAACAGAATGAAGTCAAAACAAAGCAGTAGAACTGGTACAGAACTTCTAAGAAAGATACTATGAATACAATAGCTACTATAGTATATCTTGTTATTTTCAGAATAGTTGACCTTTCCTACAGGTACTGTTAACCACACACGATTGAATTAAGTCTATTTGTAGAAAGCAGTATCTGTCATTCCACTACTGACTTAAGATTTCCCTGTGTTCTGTCATCTACTACTATTTAGTGGGATCAACTAGATGTTCTAGGAGCTCCAGATCCAGGATAATTATCTGAGAAGTGAAGGCTCCTTCTGGCCATCACAATACTGCTTTCAAGAAATTATGTGAGTCTGGTCACCAAAATTGTGCTCCTTTGATGATTTTCAGCACCTGAAATTGCTTAGATTTACAGAAACCTCACAAAAGAGAATTGCCTTCAGCCTTGCACATACCGGCAGCAGCCCAACTGCATTCTAGAAAAGTTTACTTTCAAGTGAGAAAGACAGCACATGAAGGAAATAAACTATCTACAACATAGTAGAACCCAAGCCTGTCAGCTGTAACTTGAAAGATGAGCAGCACTGACCAGGTGAGCAAAAGAGTTGACTATTTCAGGCAAAAAGTGAGTGATAGTGGGAAAAGATGCCAAGAGTAGGATGAGCTGTTCTGTGAAGGTGGTAGCTTCCAAAGTACCTCGAAAGGTGGGTAAAGCACATTGCAAAGTCTCTCCCTGAAACACTCTAAAATGGAACCAGAACATTTGTGTTTTAAATTATTATTTCTATTAAGTCCATGCCACTCCTGAGGACCTCCACGAAAAAATAAGATGGCAGAGTTTTATGGCAAGTGGAAAGAACACCTACTTTACACTAAGTTGTCTTAATGCAGTATCACAGTCATACAAGAAATCCTTTCAAATATTTATGGGCTAGATTTTAATGCATCTGAATGTCTGAAGGCTTCAATTAAACTTTTGCAATATAAAATAATAATACAAAGCTCTTTTAAATTCATTCATATGAATGAAGAATGCATTGATTCATACATGAGGTTTTGCTTTTCTGCTTTTTTCTCCTGTTTCTCATGCAATTTTTGAGGCTTAAATGAAAACATCCTTTTGATGAGAAAACTGTAAGTAAAATGAAATTGTTTTCCTAAAGTGAAAACTGTGAAATACTTTAAAAGTAGTAAATATTGTAACTTTATAGGCAGCAATAAAATATATTTTATAAATCTAATCATGTAATCATAATGCAGAGGGTAAAGTACTTGAATTTTTGCTATTTTTCTTCACAAAATAGGTTCAAAAGGAAGACAACGAATTTGACAGGGTGACATGCCCTCTCATCATTCATAGTTTATTGCAGCTGACATTTATGCTGGGATATCTCAACCACCCAGTCATCCTTGTGGATAAAACATGTGCCAAAAAAATCCCCTTAATGCACACTTCTCCTTTCATCTTTATAAAGAAACATAAGATTAAGAAAGAGAAGAATTTTAGAATTGTCCATTGGGAAAATTATGAGATATTCAAATGTGCTTTAACAAATTAGTAGTCTAGACTAAGATTTCACAGACAATAAGCCTGAGAGGGAAAAATAAATTACAAAGAAAAAGAAGACACAGTTCAAAACACGGCTGCTTTTCATGACTTCTCCTCTTACAAGTTTCAAAATCACAATGCCCCAATTATAAGAACTACCATGATAGGGCATTTGCTGCTTTTTTCCAGTGTCCTGAAAGCAGAAATCTATTTTGTGTATATTACCTCCCACAGCATCTGTCACAACAGAAGCACAAAGCAGCCCCTTGCTAAGCAGGTGGGGTCAAAGTGATTTTCCTGGAAGAACATATTACAGATGTGATGGCTTGCTTTTACTCTCCATTCATACGCACACCACCTGTCTGCCTTGTCTCTCTGTTTTCACTGAAATATTATGCCTGTGCTCTTAATATTTGTTCTAGTATGCAACCTTCCATATGCTATATTTTAGCATGCATCTAATTGCTATGCAACTTGACAGTGCCTGTTTTCAATGATGTTCTGGATGCTAAAAAAGGGAACTTGTAACAACTTACCGGTTGTGAAGAGAAGTTTTCTAGGATCCTAAGAAAAAGAAATAAGAAAAGATTTGACTGAAACATAAAATACTGATGACATAAAAATCTACATGAAGCTAGCAGAGTATAAGAACCAAGTATTGAGCATGTAAGATGCTGTTCTTCCAGTTTAACTAGAAGATAATTAAGCTTCACACTGATTGATGTATAACAAGTACAAAATCCAATGCAGAACATCTGAGAAAGGCAGAGAAGTGTGTGTGTCAGAAGGTCTGGGTTTTAATCTGACTACTTACCAACCAATGGCTATGGTCCTAAGCTAACAATCTACCATTTTGAGACTCATATCTTTCGTTATACTCTAAAAATATTCATATATATTCTGTGTATAGCAAATGCCATACTGCATCATCAAGACAGCGAGAATCAAAACTGATAAAATACATGAGGGTTTTACACACTGTAAAGTCAGAGCTAAGACAACTAACTGAGGACTTACTGTTTCAAATACTATAAAAAGTGGTACAGAAACAAGAAGGATAGATTTCTGCTACTTGGAAATGTAAAACATTAATATTGTTATTATAATACTTATTTTAAGTTATAACCATCATGGTGTCATTGACTACAGTCAACTCTCTTTCCACCTCTAGCAAACAATTCAATCCTCAATATATAAGCCGATTTATTTTTCACCCTTGTGGTGCTTAACACTGCACAAGCTTTTTTAATTTGTTCATTTTGCTGTTTCCTGCAGTGTTGGGAATCATACCCAGTACCTTGCGCATGCTAAACAAGTGTTCTGTCACTGAAATACACACCAAGCTACCTGCACAAGCTTTTGAATTCCTTTCTTTATAGACCTTTGAATTTGGAGTTAGTCCAGGTTGTAAGGTAAGTAGCAGCCATTTATATGGTGTAATTTCAAGAGTCTCAAATAAGGATCACCTGTCTTGGAATAAGCTCCTCACCTGCTTTAGGTCACGTGTCTTATCTTCCTGGTACTATAAAAATGGCCACAATATGATCTAGAGAAACCCAATATATAAACAGCTTATTAACAAAGAAATGTAAGATGAATGGGCAAAGTAGGAGTAGCAGAAATATGAATAAATTAATATGCGAATTCAGAAGAAGGAACAATTAGTACTGCCAAGAGAAGATGGAACATGTAAAATATAGTTTTATGGAAAACAAAATGAGGCAGGCTTAACTGGGCCACCAAAAATACCTCAACAGTCAGAAGCTGGAAGATTGGTTAATCCAGGCTGAGTAAAAGTATAACACAAGAACAGAACAATATATGGCACAAAATCACCCTTTTCAAAGACAATTCACAGAATAATATATCTGTTTACATATACACACACACGTGCATGCACAAATACACAAGCACTTTTATTTTCACCTCTATTTAGCACATTGTCTCATACTTACTAGGTACTAAATACATACTTAGTAAAAGAATAAAGGAAGATATGTAGGATGAAATAAAGGAAGGTAGAAAGAAAAGGAAAATATAATATATTTTAAAACAATAAGTTGTCCTTTTTATTCATCAGACTGGGGGGGGAAGGAGACAAGGCACAGAAATAGGCACTTGGATACACTGTGGGTAAGTGTATGTAAACTTTAAAATCACATTGGAAAATAGTTGGTAAAACTTAAAATGTATATTTCAGATCAAAATTCCATGTTTACTAGTCTGCGTAGCAGAAATGTACAAAGAAATTAATTTACTGGAGTGTGATTTATAACAAAGACTCAGAATCAACCTAAATGCTGATGAAATAAGGAAAAAGCTAAAAATAAATTAGAATAAATATATATGAAGAGAATGAGCTAGATTTATACAGTCTAGCACATATATGTATATTTATGGAAACAAACTGCAAGGGAATAAGTATTAGAAAATACCACTCAAATCTTTTAGAAGAAACGTAAAGAATTAACTGTGGCTAGTTTTGGAGGAAAAGCTTTCACTTTTAATTTCATTTCTGAGTTTTAAATATTTGGTTTAAGAGTCTATCACTCAACATAAAGTAAATTAAATAACTAAAATCCCTAAAATGACTAAAAATATTTGGAAAAGTTAAGCAAAGGTAAACTGAATTAAAAATAATAAAATATTATGGGTATTACAATATAAATTCTAAAAAGAGACAGACAAAAGGAAAACCAAAGCAAAGGAAAATGTATAGCAAGAGCAGGAAACAAGTAACCCTAACAGATGTGGGCTAAAGGCAAGAGCTAGAGGGAGGAAGAGGGAGCTAGAGATATTGAGGACTGGTTCCTAATCAGTATGTGCTGAGAACTGTCATTGTCATACTAAGGAGCTAGATTTTTTCAGTGATTCTTGATGCTAAGTGCAGTCTATGATGACCTAGTAAGCTTAATAAAAACATCAATGACTATGCCCAGCCCAGACTAATTAAACTATATTAATGTTTGTTTGTTTGCTTGCTTGCTTCTTTTAGTATCAGCAGAAGCAAGTTGTTTGCTGTTTTGGTTTTGTGATTTGTTTCTTCTCTGTTTGTTGTAGCTCTTTCCTTTGTTTTGTTTTGGGAGGGAAATAAAGCTTATGCATGATTACAGCAGTAACTACCTCAAAAAGTCTGGTGAGACTTAAAAATGAAAATGGAATGTGGAAAAACTGAAGAGTAATCATATTAAGTTGCTAACAGTCAGCAGAAAAGGACAGGCTCTGAATCAGAGGAATCACAGAACAGTTCAGTTATTCTGCTGTCTTGGCACTAAGAAAAGGCGGCCTGAAGACATATGACAGAACCAAGCAGGGAAGATCTACCCCCCAGGGTCATGCACGTGATGTGTATCAGCACCTTGCACACAGAATTTCATTTCACAAGTGGCTTCACATGGAAAAATGCACCCCTAAGTCAGATATTACCTGCTACACAACTCAGTTCAAGGCAATGTATTTGCAGGATTTATTTTTTTTTTATTTTTTATTTTTTGCAATGTTTGTTTTGTTTTTTTGTTTTTTGTTTTTGTTTTTGTTTTTGGTACCGGGGATCAAACTCACAACCTCACACCAGCCAAGCAGGCACGTAAGCCACTGAGCCAAACTCCCAGCCCTTATTTTCAGGATTTAAAAACAAAAAAAAAAACAAGCAAAAATGAAAACAGAAAGAAAACTCACTAATTTTTTAAAAGAAAATAAATTGATTATCCAGTACCCATAATAATCAGCCTGCTTTTCTGTCCATTCCCCCAAGCACAGTATGTGAATTACTAAAGTATTTTTATCCGATAATGGCACTCTTGACACTTAGCTGAATGATAGGAATTAGACAAAAGCTGCTGGGAGTCAGAAGGTAGGTCTGAGTGGCAACCATCTGAACGTTGCAGAATACAAAAAGTAGACACTTTGCAAACTCCCATTTTCAGCATGAGAGACTATGAAATAGTAATTACCTATATTTTCTATTGAAAGGGAATAAAACTCAACTTGACAACTGCATTTTAAAAGCACTCAAAAGGAGCAGCAAGGTATAAATTTTCTGTGAAAATCACAGATCCTCATTAGTCATTTAATGACAAGTGAAAGGAAAATGGGAAGACGAAGACCACCCACCTCATCTCGGTATCTTGCTGCATTCAGTTCAACAAAATCTTCACTGTAGTTCACTGAGAAGTTGAGCGCGTTCACCAGATGGGCAGCCACGTGCACTCCTACAGAATCAAATCAGGTACAAGGCAGTGGCATTTTTATATGTGCTCTATGGCAAGAAATAGTTCCTTTCCCTCAATGATACACACCTAGATTTTGACAGTTATAGGAGCGAAACATAGCAAAATGAAAAGCAAGAGTTTAAAAACAAAAAGGAAGAAGAAAATTGGAAGTGGACAGTTAATGAAATTTCCAAAGGCTGGAATGCAGTAACCATGGTAAGTCAAGACAGGATAAAAAGAACACCTCCTCCCTACATACATTTGTATAAAGTGTTTCTAATAACATGGATATATATTTACTTCAGTGGCTCCTGGATATTTTAAGTATTGCATATCTTTCATCTCTCATACCTCAACTTTTCTGTTTGTTGTACACTTTGCTGCCACAAAAGTAAAATACAGGCCCACTAAAAATCTTTTAACCATTTGAAATTTTTCATATTCAACACATAATATCCTAAACTTAACAGCAAAATTTTAGAAACTACTTCATGAAAAATAAGCTCAGGAAAACTATAACCTCCATAACAATATACCTAGAACTGGCATAGTAAGCACAGTATTCAACTAACTCAGAGCTCACCCATAAGATAGTGTTGAATTGGCTATAGATTTGAAGACAAACTCATGATGACACAACCACAGAAAAGAAAATTACCTTGAGGAGACTGAGCAAGGAAGCAGCAAAGGACCTATGCAACTGGCCAGCCAACTCCCTCCTCCCCTTGCCAATCTTTCCTTTTAGGTTAAACAATGTCTAGATTAATGGCACGTTAGATTGTATCAGAGAGAACAATAGGTACCTGAAAACCTGTGATCTTGGTTGCATTTTTCAACTACCAGGTCCTCTGTTTATTTATCTCTAAAATGATGGTGACAGAAATGAAAAATCTTGAATAAGTGCCCTACAATTGTTTTATAAGCCATTACAGGTTACAGTAATATATGGAAGACCTAGTGCAAAAGAAGACCTGGCCTAGAAAATACAGAACTCAACAATCTCCTACAATCTAGACTATGAAACACAGAGAGACCAAGAGCTATGTTACTCCCAAAAACCAATCAAAGCAAGACAGAACTGGAAAAATAAAAATCTTAGAAGTTTATTTAAAAGATTTAAAAAGCAAGTAACCAAATTAGAGATGACAAAATGGTCACATTAAAAATAGATAAGTTTAAGACTTGCTTTAAATTTGCAGTAACCAAGAGAGTTGCTATTGGTGAAAAAACAGACAAATGGAACAATGAAACAGAATAGCGGCCACAACCAGAGTCACGTGAATATAGTCAACTGATCTTTAACAAAAGAGCAAAGAGAACATTTCCAATCAATGCTCTGAAATAGCTGAGCATTTACATATAAAGAAAATGAGTCAAGACATAGACTTTACATCTTTTATAAAATTAATTAAAAATGAGTCACAGACCTTACTATATAATCCAAAGCAACAGAGTAGAGCGAGCCAGAGCCCTGCACAGTGAACCACATCCAGCTGTGCAAGCTTGGAACCTCGCTTGGAACCTGGTAAGGACCCGCCCACCATGCCCAATCAGTCAGGGACCTTTGGGTAGGTCCTTAGGAGCCTGGTTGGGCCCTGCCCAGTGACCCTGAGTGGCCAGGGAATGACCTATGCTCAGTGGCACGAGCCGAAGCCCTGCACAGTGAACCACATCCAGTCATGCAAGCTCAGCACCTCACTGGGAACTTGGTAAGGATCTGCCCAGCATGCCCAATCATCTGGGGAAGACAGGAAAGTGACAAAATGCAAGAGCAAAACGCAATCTCAAATCTAGTCCATCCCAAACAAGCCTAGGAGAAATGGACATAGAAGGCAATGTAAGTCATAGACATGAAACTTCTGAAGTGATAGCAACTGAAGTAAAGAAACACCTCCATGAAGCTATAAAGGAACTCAGATCAGAAATAATCTCTCAGGTAAAAGAAGAAATCATAAATGTAATAAAAGAAATGCTGATCACATCTAAAGAAGACATAGTTAAAAAATTGAGGAGCACTGCAAAAAGATAAAAGCCTTGAATGAACTATATAAGAAAGATGCAGAATGACTGAAACAGATTCAAAGAGATATCCAGGAAATCAAAAACTCCACTGAAAGCTGGTAAAACTGCCCCAATGAATGTGAAGATAGACTTTCAGACTTAAAAGACAAGATTGCAACTAGTGAACAGGAAAGGAAAGATCTTTTAAAAATAACAAGGAATCAGGAAGTAGCAATTCAACAGTTGCAAGATGATGCAAAGAAAAAATACAAGATTGATAGGTGTAAACGAAAAAGAAGGTGACAACACAAATGATATCAAAAGACCATTTACAGAAATGATAGCCAAAAATTTCCAAAACACGGGAAAGGAAGCTGACATACAGATAAGTGAAGCATATAGGACTCCAATTAGCCATAACCAAAATAAAATGACACACAGACATATAATAATCAACATCCCAGAAATTCAATGTAAGAACAGAATATTAAAAGCTGTTAGAGAAAAGAGATAGATCACCGATAGGGGAAAGCTCATCAGAATCACAGGAGAATTCTCAAAACAAATAATGAAATCATGAAGAGCATGGAGTGAGATATTTCAAATTCTAAAGGAAAATGACTTCCAACCCAAACTGATGTACTGTGAAAAACTGTCCTTCAAAATTGATGGAGAAATAAGATACTTCCATGACAAAGAATAGCTGAAGAACTTCATGACCACCAAACCAACCCTGCCAAGAATACTGAAAGTTATTCTAGATAGACAGAAAAATAAGTACGACTTCAGGAACAGCAACAGAAAGAAACCACTAGGAAAGGCAAACAATTAAACAAAGGGAAAGGTAAAGAAACAACAGCAGAAAGATAACATGACAAAATTAAGCCAATATATATCAGTTATAACCATTAATGTAAATGGCCTCAATTCACCAATTAAAAGAAACAGACTGGCAGAATGGATCAAGAAACAGCATCCTATCATATGCTGTATACAGGAAACACATCTAACCAAAAAGGAAATTTACAGACTGAAAGTCAAAGGATGGAAAACAATGCAACAGGAACCCAACAGGAACCCAAAAAAAAGCAGGGGTAGCTATTCTGTTTGCAGACAATATGAACTACAAACCAAGAATGATCAAAAGAGATAAAGAAGGTCACTACATACTAGTTAGGGAAAAACTTCATGAGGAAGAGATAACAATCTTAAATATATATACACCAAATATGGGAGTGCTCAGTTATATAAAGCAAATATTAACAGAAATGAAAAATCGAATGACTAATAACACAATTATAATGGGAGATCTTAACACCCCATTAACACAAAGAGACAGATCAACTAGACAGAAAATCAGCAAAGCAATAGCAGAACTGAATCAAACTTGTGAACAAATGGACTTAGTAGATGTGTACAGTGTTGTTCCAACCAACAACATCAGAATATATATTCTTCTCAGCTGCACATGGTACATTCTCTAAAATAGACCACATACTAGCCTATGGAACATGCTTAAATAAATGCAAAACAGCTAAAATTATTCCTTGCATATTATCTGATCATAGTGCCATGAAACTAGAAATTAATGACAAAAGAAACTGCAAAAACTCCATAAACACATGGAAATTAAATAATACACTCCTGAACAATCAATGGGTCACAGAGGAAACTAATGAAGAAATTAAATAATACCTACCAGCAAATAAAAATACAAATACAACTTACTGGAACCTGTGGGATGCAATGAAAGCAGTCCTCAGAGGGAAATTTATTGCAGCGAATCCCCACATCAGGAGAACCAAATGAACACAAATAAACAACCTGATGTTACACCTCAAACATCTAGAAAAAGGAGAGCAAGTCAAGCCCAAAGCCCAAAGAAGGGAGGAAATTAAAAAGATCAGAGCAGAAATTAATGCAACAGAGACTTAGAAAACAATACAAAGAATTAGCAAATCAGAGAGTTGATCAGAGAGTTGTCATTAATTTCTAGTACCATGGCACTATGATCAGATAATATGCAAGAAATAATTTTAGAGTCAATTTTTGAAAGAATAAATAAAATTGATAAGCCCCTAGTTAACCTTATTTTAAAAAGGAAAGAAAAAACTCAAATTCATGCAATAAGGAATGCAAAGGGCTAAATCACTGCATATGCTAAGCATGTACAGAAAATCATCAATACCTATTTTGAAAATCTTTACCCTCATAGGTTTGATAACACAGAAGTACTGGATGGATTCCTAGAAATGCATGAATTACCAAAGCTGGATCAAGAAGATGTAAAACTGCTGAATAACTCAATTTCAATTAATCAAATTGAAAATGTAATTAAAACCTTACCAACAAAGAAAAGCCCAGTTGGATTCATAGCTGAATTCTACAAGAAATTCAAGGAAGACTTAATGCCAACAATCCTCAAACTTCAAAGAAACTGAAAAGGAAGCAGTTCTCGCTAACTCATTCCTGGAAGCAAGTATTATCCTCATACCAAAACCAGAGAAGGACCCAACCAAAAAAGAACTACAGGTCAATCTCCCTAATGAACATAGATGCAAAAACCCTCAATAAAATACTGGCAAACAGAATGCAGCAAGTCACCAAAAAGATCATACACCCCAAACAAGTGGAATTTATGCCAGGAATGCAGGGATGGTTCAACATATGCAAATCAATGAACATAATACACCACATCAATAGAGTCAAAGATAAGAATCACACGATCATTTCAATAGATGCAGAAAATGCTTTTGATAAAGTCCATTCATGATAAGAACCCTTTGAAAAATTGGAATTGATGGTCATTACCTCAATCTGATAAAAGCCATCTATGACAAACCAATAGCCAGCATCATATTCAGTGATGCTGAAAACTGAAAGCTTTTACTCTAAAATCAGGAACAAGGCAAGGATGTTCATTATCACCACTCCTATTCAATATAGTGTTGGAAATAATAGCCAGAGCAATTAGACAAGAGAGAGAAATAAAAGGAATAAGGATAGGAAAAGAAGAAGTTAAATTATCATTATTTGCAAATGACATGATACTCTACATAGAACACCTCCAAAACTCCATTGAAAGACTTCTAGGTGTAATAACCAAATTCAGTAATGCAGCTGGATACAAAAGCAACATTCAAAAATCAATAGCATGTTGGAGACCACTACGAAGCAACTCTGTGCAGGATTTAAAATTAGCTAATTGGCTTTCTATATTTATCTGTGAGCCTGTCCTAGGCCTAGGCCCCTTGCCTGGCAATGGGAGCTGATTCATAGTAAGTGAACCTCTATGAGTCACAGGTCCTAGCTGAGGCCTGTAGTGGCCTGTGAAGCCAGAGATACCTCAAAGCTTAAGACAAGGCCACAGCTGAGGATTTCCAGCTCCAAGTCAATTAAGTAAATACAACTCAATTAAGTAAATAGAGACTATAGTTGCAGGCATCTCACACCTGCAGGCATCTCATTCCCACCATAAATGTCATCATGGAGATAAGACAGTTCTCCAAAATTGGCATAATTTACTACTTGGAGAAGTCTTTGAAGTGACTCCCAAGGTTCTGCTCATTTCCTATGTTTTCCTTAGTATTCTCTCTCTTTGATTGAAATGGAAATAAATATGGGCTGCCCAGACAGAGAAGCTCTTTGTCTTAGCCCTCATCATAGCCTCAGAGTCAAGAAATCCACAGAGGGTTTTGATCCTCCTGGATCTCTAAAATCATACCACTTCTCTCATTTATTTAAGCCTTCACCATACACTCATTAGGGAGGTTGGGGATCTGGGCCAGGTCCCCAGTAACAGCATTCCTGTACACAAACAACAAACTCATTGAGAAAGAAATATGAGAAGCCACACCCTTCACGATAGAATCCAAAAAAATAAAATACTGAGGAATCAATCTAACAAAGGAAGTAAAAGATCTACTCAGTGAAAATTACAATACTCTGAAAAAAGAAATTGAAGAGGATCTCAGAAAAAGGAAAGACATGCCTTGTTCATGAATAGGAAGAACAAACATTGTGAAAATGGCCATTCTCCCAAAGTTGTTACACAGATTTAATGCAATTCCAATCAAAACACCATTAGCATACCTTACAGATTTACAGAAATCAGTCCTAAAATTCATCTGGAACCAGAAGAGGCCTAGAATAGCAAAGGCAATTCTGGGCAACAAAGACAATGCAGGAGGCATCACAATCCTTGACTTAAAGTTATACTACAAAGCTACTGTGATAAAATCAGCATGGTCTGGAATAAAAACAGACCTGAAGATCAATGGAATAGATTAAAACATACAACCACAGCTATAAACACACTTAGCCACCTTATCTTTGACAAAGGGGCCAAACATGTTCACTGGAAGAAAGACAGCCTCTTTAATAAGTGGTGCTGTAAAAACTGGCTTTCCATATGCCAAAAACTAAAACTACACCCATGCCTAACAACATGCACTAAACTAAAGTCAAAATGGATCAAAGATCTAAATATTAAAACAAAAACACTAAATCTGCTGGAAGACAAAGTAGGTAGAAATCTTGAAGAAATAGGAGTAGGCAGAGAATTCATGAATAAAAACCAAACTGCACAGGAAATACTTCCCAGAATCAATAACTGGAACCTCATCTTATTAAAAAGCTTTTGCATGTCAAAAGAAATCTCCAGCAGAGTGAAAAGAAAACCCATGAATTGGGAAAAA